>JAWPHD010009775.1:0-100351 GCA_037043455.1 Cyrtodaria siliqua | reverse complement strand
TTGACCTGCGCTTGTTTGTTATACACAGATCGTGTAATTTAGGCAGTGGGATTTTTTTTTAAAATCTTTTTTTGGACTAGCCCCGACGGGCTATCTTGCATGAAAATTGTTACAAGCCCGACTTCAATTTTGACTAGCCCCGGGCGTCGGCTATCCAATTTCTGGAGCCCTGTCTTTAACACTTATTCGTTTTTCTAGAGCTTGTACTCGAGTTGAGGACTTTAATATTCGTAATCTTTGTATAACTAAAAAGTTACTCAATCAGGGTTACTCATTACCATAAATTTCGTAAAAACCTTTGCAAAATATTATTAATCGTAACCTTGATCTTCTTTCCAAATATAAAAGTAATTTAAGGACTCTTCTGCGACAAGGACTATCACAACCTGACTTCTATGGTGATGTGATTTATAAACTTCGTAAGATTCTTGGGTCATGATCACTTTTATACTATCTTTGTTAAACTTGTTAAAAAGTTCTATCAAAAGAGGTTATGACCTCTGTCATTTTGCAACGTACTGCATGCTTGGTGGTGGGACCCTTTTACAGTTCGCCACTATGCTTTCCTCTTTAATTGTACGATGACCGGACAGGCTGTGGACCCTATGATGACGCCTACCTAAAGCCCATTGGGACGGTGGCGTTTGATGTTTGTCTAATAATCTTTCCTGTCGTGCCTTTAATGGTTTATTCTCTTGTTGCTCTGGCTTCTGCCAAGTCATTGAAAACACTTCATTGTGGCTTTCTAGGCTATTGTTTGTTTGTATTAGATTTACACGAGCATATTTGTGTTTGACTTATATTGCCTATTGATGCTGCCTTGTTGGTTAGAGATTAGATCATGGCGGGATTTCTTTATTTACACTCGTCCTGTTTTAATGGGATGACAGTAGGGTAAGTGTGAGGTTTGGTGCACCCTAGAACCGGTTTAAAACCCCAGTGGCCTAGGTGTTGCCACTGACCGTTCCAAGGCGGGTAGCCCTATTGTCAACCCTTTTGTGCTTTGTGATGTCGCTTGCATTTTTTATTACTTTTGCCTTCTCGTTTGTCTGTTTGCGTGTTTGTTTTTGTTTTTTGTGGTTGACTGTCGTCCTTGAATGCTGCTTTCCCTGTCCGATATTTGTATCTGTCTTTAAATGTAACAAATCGCCCGGATTGGACAATATTTCAAATCAGATGATTAAATCTGGTCATTTTCTTCATTTTTGATGCTTTATATAAGATTTTCAACGCATGTCTTGTTAATGGAATCTACCCTGATAAATGGACTTGTGGGTTTTAACTCCTCCATCTATAAAAATGATGATGTGCTGACAATCCAAGTAACTATAGGGGCATTACAATAACAAGCTCAGTTTGGTAAAGTTTAATGCAATCCTCGATGACAGGCTAAGTAGTTTTTTTAAAGGATAATAACATTATAAATGATTGCCAAATAGGATTTACAAAAACAGGCTAGAACATTTGAGACCATATGTTTATTCTTAAATTTATTCTAAATAATTACTGTAATGTCAATAATGGTATAGTGGTATTCATGTTTTGTTGATTTTCAAAAAAAGCTTTCGATATTGTCATTCAATTACTGGTATTCTGATTAAACTTTTGAATGCTGGGGGTAGTAATGACATTCTATAAGATTATCAAACATATGTACGAGTCGAGCAAAACCTGTGTGCCGTATATATGATCAGATTACAGAATTTTTCAGCAATGATATTGGAGTTAAAGCAAAGGGGACAATCTAAGTCCCAATATGTTTTAAACTGTTAATTAACGACCCTTCAGACTATTTAGAACAGTCACCTGATCCTGTCAGTATCAACATGCGTAAGATACATTGCTTACTGTATGCTGATGACGTTATTATATTATCAAAATCAGCTGTATGGCTACAGCACAAATTAAATATACTTCAAAAATATTGCCATCGATCAACGTCAATAAAACCAAAATGTTAATATTCAACAAAGTAGGTAGAATCATTAAACATGATTTTATTGTTGACAATAATAAAATTGATTCTGTCTCCAAATACAAATACCTTGGTATATATTTCAGTGCATCTGGTTCCTTCTCCTTTACTCAGAACGAACTATATCAAAAAGCTTTATAGGCATATGTTAAGCTTCGTAGGTATTTGGACAAGTATTAATGTATTTGACCACACTTTAAAACCCATACTTTTATATGGTTCAGAAATCTTGGGGAATTTCAACCCATGTAACTTCTAAGTTCCGAAATGGGGATATTCCTATTGATACAATTTACTCGAATACCATTTGCGAAAGGTTACATTTAAAATTTTGTAAATTTATTCTTTGGGTTCACAAAAAATACTAATGTTGCATTACTCTTAGAACTTAGATGGTCTCCATCTTCTCCATTTTGATATTATAAAATCTATGCATAAATATTGGTATAGGTCGGAAAATATTGGCAGTTCCTTTCCACTTTTAAATGATGCCTTTGTAAGTTCTAAGGAACTACACCATTTAAGAAAACCATCTTGGTATGGATCTATTTCCACCTTATTGAAGTGCATCAATGGTTCTTAATCATTGGCATCTACCAGCTTAGGTAGATTCAAAGTACAGATTAAAAAACTTCTTAATGTTAATTATATTAACCAGTGGAAGTCCACTGTAAGCAATCTGTCAAGGGGCAAGATGACAATTTATGCGCTAGTTAAAACTAACTTTGTCCTCGAAAAATAGTTATCAATTTTACCTAGTTTTAAGCAAAGGAGAACTATGAACAAGCTATATGAGTGCGAATAGAACTAGGTAGATACCACAAAATTCCTCGTTGTAACACAGTTTGCTTTAAAATGCAGCCCCAATGCTAATGAGGATATATATATCTTTATTTCCTCCATATTGAAGATTCACATATATAAGTACAAACACTACAAAGTTACACTTACACGTAATAACCATGTATATAAAATGAACAAGAACATATTTACAAGTACATTTAAAAATTGCAGCCCACCCTCCCGGTATATACCACTGCATTCGAGGCTTAAAAGAGTTCCCTTCATCCTTGCATTTGCTTCTTTCAAGTTGTCTTCATGCTTCATGTATTTATCAAAGCGCACGCCAAGATGGTTATATGATGTTACTTCATTTATATTTTCCAGATCCTTTTTGACTTTAGAAACTTAGACTTAGTTTCATTGCACACAATTACAGCAGACTTGGAAGCATTATATTCGTAACCCCAACGGCAAGAGTAGTCGTAGCAAATGTTTATTAATCTGTCCATACCATGTTTTGTTAAAGAAAGGAGTGTCATGTCATCGGCTGCCACGGTACAAGGAATAGATATTCTGCGAATATTCAAACCAAATCTTGAAACTTCAATCTCCTTGATTAGACAATCAATGTAGCATAAATACAAAAACGGAGAGCTCATGCCACCTTGTCTGGTACCGATATTAACTGAGAATGTTTCTGACTTGTATCCCTTGTAGATAACACAGCTTTCAAGATTATTATGAAGGTCAACGAATGCTTTCCAAGTACTTAGTTTCATCCCCATGTCATTTAGTTTGTAAAAAAGTCCAGAATGCCATACTTTATCAAAAGCTGTTTTTACATCAAAGAAGCACACATATAATGGACTTCCTTCCTCCTTCGTAATATGTACGCATTCACGAAGTAAAAATTACGTCACGAGGCTACCTATTCCACTCTGAAAACCTCCTTGCAGTGGGTTCACTTGTATATCAGATTCTGTCTTGAAGTGTAGTAATAATCGTTCGTACAGTTTTAAAATGTTTGAAGATAACGTAATTGCACGGTAGCTGCTTGGATCTTCTTCTTTTTTGCGACCACCTTTATACAGTGTGATAATCAATCCCGATTTCATCGCGTTAGGTGTGTAAGAATAACAATACATTAAGTTCATGAGACTAAGCAATACCCTGTTTAACTCATTCTCTCCGTATTGAAAGTGCTCATTATAGATAGAGTCACTGGAACATGCTTTTCCTTTTTTTTAAATGCATCAGTTCTTCGTTATATTCTTCCTGTGTGAATGGTATAAACGGGTCGTTTTCAGTGCTGCGTTGTTTGAGAACATCAACATGAGATTCAATAGTTTGTCGGAATTCTAAATTGAATGAAGGCTTAATAACATCTGTATATAGTTCATCAAAGAACAATACCCATTGTTCTGCTATTGATTTTGCATTTCGATATATCTCTTTTTTGAACTTCATTTCAGAGCTTGTACGCATTTTGTCTTTGTTTTTCCTTGCCGCTATTAGCTTCCAGAAATACCCTGCGTCCATTTCAGCGGCGTTATCGATGTCTTCGTTCAGCGAATTTAGATATGTTTCTGAAGAAACCCTAAGATGTTTACGAAACGACCTTTTGGCGTCCTTGTACCTAGTATACGCAATATGTGCGTCATCCCTTGGTCTGCCATTCTCAATCCACAATTTCCTCAAATGTCGCATACTAGAATTTAAAAAAGGATAAAAATATCGGACAGGGAAAGCAGCATTCAAGGACAACAGTCAACCACAAAACACAAAAACAAACACGCAAACAGACAAACGAAAAGACAAAAGTAATAAAAAATGCAAACGACATCACAAACACAAAAAGGTTGACAATAGGGCTACCGCCTTGGAACGGTCAGTGGCAAAGTAGGCCACTGGGGGTTTAAACCGGTTCTAGGGTGCACCAAATCTCACACTTACCCTACTGTCATCCCATTAAAACAGGACAGTGTAACAAGTTTAACAAAGATAGTATGAAAGTGATCATGACCAAGAATCTTACGAAGTTTATAAATCACATCACCATAGAAGTCAGGTTGTGATAGTCCTTGTCGCAGAAGAGTCCTTAAATTACACTTATATTTGGAAAGAAGATCAGGGTTACGATAATAAAATTTTGCAAAGGTTTTACGAAGTTTATGGTAACGGTAACCCTGATTGAGTAACTTTTTAGTTATACAAAGATTACGAATATTAAAGTCCTCAACTCGAGTACAAGCTCTAGAAAAACGAATAAGTTGAGACAGATACACCCCATAAGAAGTTGCTCGGGGAACATCCCCATCCTAGTGGGGATAATTAACAATGTCAAAATTAAAATCATCTCTCTTGTCATAGATTTTGCTAATTATTTGGCCATTTTCAATGGAGAGATTTAAATCATGAAAAGAAGCGTTATTATCAGATATATTAGCTTTATTACTGAAGGTCTTTAGGATAAATATTATCAACCATAGTTGGGAAGAAAGGGTTGTCAATGTTCAGTATGTCATCCAAATACCGAGAGGTGTCATTAAAAGCTTCAATAACATCTGCCTGGTTATCTGGTGAAAGACTCAACATGAAATCCCTTTCATAGCAAAATAAAAACAAATCTGCGACAAGTGGTGCACAGTTCGTACCCATAGGGATACCAACAATTTGTCTATAAACGGTGGTACCATACCTGACGAAAATATTATCTAATAGGAAGATGAGTGCTTCACAAACTTCATAGCAAGTCCACATAGTATAATTGTCTAAACTGCCGTTAGTGAAAAACGCTTTAATATTATTACATGCCAAAAATGTAGTATTTTCTCTAGCGAATGTTTTTTTGTATAAGAGAAATTAGCTTGTCTTTAATAAGATGATGTGGTAAGGTTGTATATAGTGTAGAAAAGTCATAGGTACTTAATGATGAAACTTGACCTTTATTGAAAATTTTATTAAGAACCTGAATTTTTTATAGACCAAAATAAATTAATCCCAGAGTTTTCATAAGTTTTATCACAATATAGTTTTACGTGATCTTTAACTCTTTAAGAGCGCTATTCCAATAGGGCTTTAAATAGTGTCTAAACTTAGCTCGTTTAAAACTTTTCTCTGAAGCTTTAACTACATCAGAAACAGATATCACAATACATGCTATCAATACACAATCTAACCTCAACAATTGTAGTTGGTGGACAGTACACAAGATATTTTAACATACAACTCGATTCATTTGTATACGATACAATTTCGTCACTTGTAACGTTTTTCCACTTAACTGTTTTACGAAAATTATCTGTTTGTTCTACTTAAATAATCAACATGTGGCAATCTGAAAGCACAAACTAAAGGTCTATGACTTGAAACATTCAAAAAATTGTCATCTAAAATAGCACAACCAACAATCAAGTCTATCATATCGGTTGGCATTAAAATATGATCTATTAAAGACTCATATCCACCATTGTATGAGACAAATGAGGAATGTGCACCTTCACAGAGCGGTAATGTATTGACAGCTACAAGGTTATTGTAGATTAAAAAGTTATTCAAGTAATCACTTCTTTTGTCACTGTATCTAATAAAAGTATCACCCTGCAAATGAGCATTAACATCACCAAGGAGTATAACTTTTCCCTTTTGCTCATGTATAGAAATGATTTCATTTACCTTTTCAACATAGTCAACAAATAGTTTGTGAGGAAGAATACTACTAGGAAAGTAGACTTGCACAATTGTCAATAAACTTTCATTAGGTAACTGTATTTGTATGCTTACGAGTCTGTCATCATCAAATAAAACGGGGCTCACAAAATCATATAATTGTCTTTTCCATATTATAGCTACACCACCCTTGCCATACCTCCGATTTTCTTCGGGTCTTGAATTATCTGAGACACTTAGACTAACGTCATCTCTATGGATCGAGTCTAAGAAGTGAATGACACTTTCTAAAAGCCAATGTTCCGAGAGACCACAAATATCTATGTTACTTTCAACTAATACATTACTTAAATAGTAAATGCTTGACATAATGCCAGTCGCATTCCAAGTCATGATATTTAATGTATGCATTGTGAAAATATGGAGGTATAGAAAGAGCAATATTAGTGACACCATTGTGTAAACGAAAAACATGCAATAGAAAGTGAATTTGTCTAAACAAATGCTTCATTGTCAGAGTCACCAAAACGATGGGTTTGGTCCCATCGGTTAGTGGGATGATGATCATAGTTGTGTTCTCTTCTGTTTCTGTATGCGTTCCTGGTCACCCAAGGTCTGCACTCGACATGGCGTGGCCAAATCCTCTCAAATGTAACCATGTCAATGTTTTCATCAACTTCAACGTTGAGTCTGCTCGTTACGCCGTAACTATCACGAATGGGATAAATAGTTACCCACGTGACAGTAACACCCCTTCTTTTACAATATCTAATGAGTTTGTCTTCTGTTATACTCGATTTAAAACCACTTACATGATAACGTTTCACTTTACGTTTTACATAAACCGAAATGTCTTCGTCGTCAGTGTTATCTCTATCATTGAATTGTTGATGACTTCTGTCATCGGAATCGAAATGGTTTGTACTATTCTGTTTTTTGCAGGAATATGGAGCACTGTTCACTACGACCGGGATGGGATTTCCTTTTTCGGCGTGGAGCGTATTCTCTTGATGTCCCACAGTCGCTCTTCTGCTTTAAAGTGGTAATACAGTGGCTGGTGTGTTGGCCTGCTGTTGTGAACAGGAAGATTTAATACAACTTCTGCGAAGCTAAGTATAGACTTTTCTTTGGCGGCGGTTGCCGTGTAACCCGAAGGTCTTTGTATATCCTTGACTGTAGACGAGGCAGTAGCAACATATGCTTTGTCGAACATATCGTGACCCTGATCTCTTTTATTGGAAGAGTCAGATATTTCAGCACTGTTATTGTTTCCTTCTGTGCATGAGAATCTGTCGTGCTTTGTTCCACTAAGCGTCGTTTGATCTTAAACTTTGTTTGGTAAAATCAGTACTGCATTTTTTCAGTTTATGTACGCGTTTCGTCAAAGCTGAAAGGTTATCCATATCGCCATTGAATTGCGAAGTGTCCAATTTGAGCTTAATGTCGTCGGCAATGATATTAATGTCTGTTTTTAGTAACTTGATGTCATTCTTCAAGCTAGCACTACCATTGCTTTTATCTGAACACAATCTCTCAGTTGAAAGTGTGTTTACTTCCACTTGCTCCCTTAGTTCAGAGATGTCTGTGGCAATCTCCGCAGTTGTTTTCTTAATGTTACTGTATATCTTTTTTATCTCCTCGCAATATTCATTTCTCAAATCAACTGGCAACCTCATCAGCACTTAATTTGTTTATGGCCTGTTTCTAAAGTTCAATTTCTGCATTGCTGGATGAGATAGCACTACTATCGTTTTTTTGACATGCGGCTGCCACGCCTTACATTTAAAACGTCTTTGAGATCGTTAAACTCTGATCCGTTAAGAACAAGTATCAATGTGTGAATGTCGCGCGATAATTTGATTTCAACTGCTTCACCATTTCTTGTTTGCTTTCGTCTCTTCAGTTCGGAAAATTGATCAAAAGGATACCCTTCTGTTTTCTTAACAGCTTCATATATCATTGAACGCATGTTTTCCAAACTTATTATGTCTGATTTTGTATCAGCAAGTAACTGATTGATGAACATATCCGTTGTTAAATTGTTCGCTAAATCAGTCAAATGTGAGACAATTGCATAATCATTTCTTGTCCAGCGGTTATATCGTGGCTATATTCTGTTTGCAATTCACTTAATATAGCAGTTACATTACCAGGCGAAACATAAACGCGTTCCGCTCTGCTGATACTCACATATTCCAATTCCCCTTTACTGTTCAACATAGTTGCATTTGAGTCTATTATATATGGTTGTTTCAAAAACGTCTGAGAATGGTTGATATTAGCAGCCATTTCTATTGAAATCTACAATATGTTATGCGGGGGGAAAAAAATCTGACCAAAAGCCGGGACTCGAACCACCAAAAAGTACTATAAAGTCATATTTCAGATTTAAGAGTCAACGCCCTAACCGACTGAGCTAACATACATAGTTGTGTGCAATCTGTCAAAATGTATGCATAGAACACTGATCCGTCTATAATTGTTTTTCCAATATCTTCTGATATGAGCTCATGCGTGACGATAACTGGACCAAGACCTATCTATAACTGTATAATTGGCTTGAGGTACCCCTCCCACTCTGCTCCGCATGTATAGTTCATAAAGATGAATGTCACTTACTGGGTTTGATCTCGAAAGTTACATACAGAAGACTCTCAAATACTAACAACAGTTTGTAATTTTATTTCAGAAAGTCTAGACTTTTAATTTAGTCAGTACATACAAACATAGATCTTCTACACGTGATTATAGGACTATATAGTGACTGTTTCGAAAATAATATATGCTGTATCCCATCTGGGTGTTTACCTATTCAGAAAGGAAATATGAAATAAAGATAATATAAATGAATGTCAATTGTAATCTGCAAGTTAGCATCCTTGCCGTTAAATTATAATTGACATTAAAATAATTTTATAAAAATGCAAATAGACTAATGTGTCTACGATTTGGACTTTGGATTTGGAGGGATACTGTGGGAAGAATACTGTCTTAAATTGTTTCCATAGTTTATTGCACTTGTCCAAGCATGTTACTTATTACTAGTGCAGTAGTTATCTTTACTACCAGGTTATTGTAACATTACATCGTATTGTTATTCTGAGTGTAACTTAACCAAAATTGTCTTCCTCGGTCCTTTTAGTATCTACCGTTGGTGCTCGTTGCAATTAAACAACTAGCCGTACTTGTTTTTCTGCATCGTACGCGAGGAGGACACAATCTTGGGCAGACTGACTTTATCTGAATGCACTCTTATTTAATCACGTTGCCTTTCGCAATCTAGTAAATTGTTGCATATCAAGAAGCATAATGAATATAACTATATTTCATATTTCTTTCCCTTTTTATTCTTATTGTATTATTGTATTCACTTAATTGAACAATTTGACATATTGTATAATAGCCCTTGTGGTAATACAGCACTATTCTATTATATTCTGTTATATCATATTCTATCTCGTTGGGTCAACAAATGTAAACTAATTTAATGCTATCTCTACCATATTTAAGCGAATACATTTGCAGGATGGTTTTCTCTACCAGTGGTCCGCATTTCCACTCACTTCCTTTCTTTAAAGTGACAATCTCCCATTATCAAAATATTAGAATAGACAATAGTAATAACCTTTTGCCAAAATGTGAGTTGATTTGTCCCTGACAGCAAGAAACAGTAACCTTAATGGCTTCAACACATCCATACCAACACGGAAACTTACAAACAGTATTTCTGTCATATAACGATTGTACAGTAGAAATAACTGCCAAAGTACTATTAAACAATCTTAAATAGGGCTTCTAGCAATAATTAACGAGCATCAGAGTGGATGCATTCCTATGACTGTACCCACACTAATCTACTATACATCCATAAATCGGTTCTCAGCTTTGAAAAAACAATAAAAACACTGTAATCTAAACATGTTTTTGTATGGGAAGCCAAATAGATATTGTAAAGCACTTTATCAATCCTTACTACAATATCTCAAGTAACTGAAGGATTCCTGCATAACTAACTAAAAGAAGAAGTAGAATGAAAGCATGTGAAGTACGATAATACGTCAGAGTGAAGAAGAAAGTTTTCTTTTTACAGCAGTATTAAAGTTATTGTCATGATTAGTAGTTCTTACGCCAACGCCGTTTATCGTCAAAATTCAGATGTCGCCACTGACCAGAAAAAATAAAAAAGAATCGATTGTGCTAAATTATTCAAGTATTTTGTATATTTTGGATCTTTTCCAGATATTTTAGTCAGTGAGTATATTTTAACTTTCATTTTACAGTTTTACGTATGAAGCATTGAGTAAAAATGTATGTATGGTTAGTAAAAGAATGTGAAAATATGACAGAATTTTAAGAGATTTCCAAAAATCGTCGACTTGTTTTGCTGTGCATGTTGTCTATGCATCTGTGTGTGTATTTAGGGTCGTATGTTGAACGTGCAAATCATATAGTATAGTTGATCAATAAAATGCAATGCTCACATCACTATATGTGCATGCGTGATGTTAATGATATACCAAGACTACCAAAAGAAAGTTCACGATTTTGCCTAATTTTAAAGGGAGATCACTTTAACCAGAAAATATAATTTTAACCAGACTGCTGCTGAATTCACAAAGTTGATTTAACGATGACAATGTGTAAGCATACTAACAAGCAGGAGAGGTTATTAATGCTTTTTATACATCAAGGTCTGAAAATAGTGAGTTAAACTAGACATCAAAACCTGTCCAATGTTTGTGCGGGTTCCTGGGAAATTTATAAATAGACTGATAGGATGGTCACAAGTGCAGATATATGATGGTAGATTGAGCTTGATATTTTTGCTTCTTTCCTAAAGCTAGCATATTGTAGTGCTCAAGCTAAAAAGTTGGTAAGGAGAGTCTTTTTTTAAACCTATAACTGCACTAATGACAGTAGTGGTCCTTTTTTTTATATTTTACAATCCTGATAAAAAGTTCAGATAAAAACAAAAACTATTGAAAACACCGATTGTTGAGAGTAACTATCATAATTGTCATTGAAAAATAAAATTAGTGCTATTGGGAAGCTCACTTTTCCGATGCCGCGGTAGTTCGATATTGATGGCTAATAATTTTTAAATGATATTTTAAAATTTATTGCCTGTCAGTTGTTTAAGTTTATGGCCTGTCATCTCGGTAATACCATAATAGACAATAATTTATCATACTCTGACATCATCAGTGTTTTATCTCCGATGGTTTCTTGTCATAGCTGGTTTCTAACGAGAATTAATAGCATTGTTAATCTTTCATTCCTTACCCACGGCTTTCCTATAGCTGGTAGGCAGGTAATTTACACTCCTTTGGTTACTTTTAGCAGTTCCAAATACTTTTGTTTGTATTGTGTTTGACATTGTTTTCAACACACTTATATTATATATATGATAGTCGATTTTTTGTGGTGGAGGCAGACCACCCACTTTTCCTGGAAAGAATTCCAAATACAACAACAAATGAAAGAACTAGAAACCACCTTCCTACTTTTAAATCTTTCCCTTTCATAGGAAATGGAAAATTTCTAAGAAACTTACAATAAAACGATATTCTGTATATATGTGTATCTGCGGGATACCCCCACAGGAGTGTAAAATTCCACTCGCCCGCTCGCATTGGCGAGTGCAAGCTGCCTGCGGACGAGTAACATTTGGCGTCTGGTCGTCCAACAGGGCGAGTGACTTTTTGCACTATAAAAATTAAGTTAAACTATCGTTCAAACATGATGTTGCAATATTTGCAAGATTTCAAATCTGGATCATTTCCGACGCGTAATTTTGTTCCATATTGTCATTTGCAGGACCCAGATTAACAGGTGTTTGTTTGTTACCAGGTTACCCACGCGTCATATAGACTGTGATTCAATTCACGCTAAAATTCAGTTGGGAGTGTGATGCAATATATAGCTAACCAGTCGGACTGTTGTTTTTAGCTCTACTGATCAGAGATCAGCAGAGCTTATGCCGTGGTGCGTCGTCCGTCCGTCTGTCTGTTAAATTTTATTTGTAGCGACTACTCCTCTGAAACTACTGGATGGATATTCATAAAACTTTACAGAAATGTTGCCCATGAAGTCTAGTTGATCCTAGCAAAAATTCAGGTTGATGTGAAATTCAAGATGGCCGCCATGGCTAAAAATAGATTTTCAAAATTCAAGTTTGTAGCGACTACTTCTTGAAAACTATAAGTGATATTGATATGGGACTTTTTCTAAAATGATCAGCATGACATGATGTTGGTCCTTGTCGAAAATCGTTTTGATTTGACGTTAAACATGGCTGCCAGCGGCCATCTTTGTTTACATAGAGTTATATAATGAAAACTTGTAGCCACTACTCCTCTGAAACTACTTGACGGATTTTCATGAAACTTCACAGGAATGTTGCTCTTGATGTCTAAATGATCCTAGCAAAATTTCAGGTCGGCCGGAAATTCAAGATGGCCGCCACGGCTCAAAATAAATTTTCAAAATACAAGTTTGTAGCGACTACTTCTTGAAAACTATAAGTGATATTGATATGGGACTTTTTCTAAAATGATCAGCATGACATGATGTTGGTCCTTATCAAAAATCGTTTTGATTCGACGTTAAACGTGGCTGCCAGCGGCCATCTTTGTTTACATAGAGTTATATAACGAAAACTTGTAGCGACTACTCCTCTGAAACTACTTGACGGATTTTCATGAAACTTCACAGAACTGTTGCTCTTGATGTCTAATTGATCCTAGCAAAATTTCAGTTCGGCCGGAAATTCAAGATGGCCGCCATGGCTAAAAATAGATTTTCAAAATGCAAGTTTGTAGCGACTACTTCTTGAAAACTATAAGTGATATTGATATGGGACTTTTTCTAAAATGATCAGCATTACATGATGTTGGTCCTTGTCAAAAATCATTTTGATTAGATGTTAAACATGGCTGTCAGCGGCCATCTTTGTTTACATAGAATTATATAATGAAAACTTGTAGCGACTACTCCTCTGAAACTACTTGACGGATTTTCATGAACTTCACAGGAATGTTGCTCTTGATGTCTAATTGATCCTAGCAAAATATCAGGTCGGCCGGAAATTCAAGATGGCCGCCACGGCTAAAAATAATTTTTCAAAAAACAAGTTTGTAGCGACTACTTCCTGAAATCAAAATCAATCAGTAGAGCTTCAAGGTCATTGACCTCTTGTTTTATATCGACACCCAGCATTTTTTTTCACCATTTTTGGGAATGGGTCAAAATTGGGGAAAAACATGCGTTTTTTCTCAGAATTGGGAAAAATGTTGTTTTTGGATTTTGTGAAATATTACATATTTATTGATGAATTACTTAATAAAATATTTTCACAACTGTAATGTTTCAAGTTTTTATTGTACTTCACTGTGTTGTTACAGAATAATTTCCCTGTTTTTGTTGTCCCTGAAAATGTTAACAATGTTGTTAAGTTCATTGTCATTTAGGGTTGCACCAGATTCTCTGCATATTCTCATGACCGAGGAAAGAGTTTCCTGGCCCAGACAATTTCTGTTATTCGTCCTTTATTTAGTATTAACCCATCGCTCACTGAGGCGCTTGTTGCATAGTAGAATATACTTAAGGTAAAGCGTTTCGATAACATACAAGCGGTAAAGCGTTTCTGCAACGCATAAACAACATGGCGTCATTTTCGGGTGACGAGGCTGTGTTTTGCGTTTCAATTTACACAGAAAAACAGAAGAAACGTACAACCCTGGTAAAAAAACTTTATTAAGAAGTATCTAAAACAGAACTGGGAAGATCTATTATATCTGTGTATTGAGAATATCCCAGGAGAAAGTTTGACGGAAAAACAACTTCGATTTGGGATTTTTTTTGTTGGAAATTGGGAATTTATCGGTCCCATTTATATAAGGTAAAAAAACGCTGATACCGTAAACATGGCGGGTGAACAAGCAGACATCAGGTCACTGTTTGGAAAGTCTGCGTCAGCGACTGCAAGCGGGTTCGGCCCGAGTGCTGGCGAATCAGAACGGGTATGGCTGAACAATAAGCGTAGTTCCCAACTGCTATTAATTAGTGGCGTCTATTATTGGTCCAATGGAGACAAAATACTGAAGAGAAAGTTCAGCAGAAGGTTGTTGTTGTTGTAGAAGTTAATTCTCCGCCGCGCTTTTTTTTTTGCCCACTCCCCGACGAATGTCTGCATGGAAGGGAATAAATCTTAATTTTATGCGAGATGCATGTTAGTATGAATCAATATGACGGACCCGACGTTGGGAAGGATTGTAAATCTTTTCTTATATATCTCAAACTCAAACACAGGGATATTGATTGGTTGATGCTGAGCATATACTCAGCAACAACTAATCAATATGCTTCATACTGAGTTTGAGATTTTCAAATAAATATGACCTTGGGATAGAACTAGTCTAATTAAATACTTCCAGTCACTATGCCTGTGACAGTGTATGAGGACAGGTTGAAGACCATCATATTGAATGTGTTGTTAGATAATATGGCGCTCTCTTTATTTGCATAACAATACAATATCCACATACTGCCTGTCAGCTACTACAGTGTCTGTGAGTACACAAATGTACTTTTTGTAGCTTACTGTAGTGGTGAGAATAATGTTCAGGTTATATGCTGCAGGCGAGTGGTAAATCGGTATGGGCGAGTAGCTAGTCCTGCAGGGCCAGTGTATTTTTCCAAATTTTTACACCCCTGCCCCATCCTTCATATTGAAAATCATAGGGAGTCGATAATATTCTGTCATAATATTCTAATCAAACCATGTCATCTAACCCACCACACATTTTAACACTACGAGCTATAATCTAACCAACTTGAATATATATGAAGAGACTAAAAGTAAAGTTTTTGGTTTTTGGTGTTGACCTGTGCAAGAGCCTTTTCAACTTAAAATATCAAAAGCACCTTAATCTTTGCCGTTTCACTATTCATCTCACATCCCTTCTCTGTTGTCCTTTTCAACTTATTCAAGTTATGTAGATGAGAACTTTCATATTAAGTGGGATCAAACCTTCTCTTGTATTGCGCAGGGTTCCGGAAATACGGTTGCCCGACGCCCCGGGCAAGTGGATTTTGGGTGCGGGCAAGTGACCTTCGCAAATCTGGTTGCCCGCCACTTGCCCGACGGACATTTCCATTCCAGAACAAATCAAGTGACAAACTAGCCATATCAGAATTTCATTTTGATAACTGAATAAAACTTGCCGCTGTTTTTCGCCGCTAGCGATTGTTAATAAGATCAAACAACTTTCGGTACAAATCAACAATCTCGCCCCAGGCAGCTTAATTTGTGGCATTATTTCAATAAACAACCTAATTAACCCACACGCGCATTTTACACCGTTTGAAAACAACAATCCTGACACGACCGTCAGACGTGTGTCCATCGACCAATAAAATCGCGGCAATTATGTCCGTGACCTTCCAACCATAAATTCAGAAATCTCCGAACGTCATTTGGACCTTCCACCAATCAAATCAGAAAACTCTTTCTTAATTTGCAAATTTAATGTGTCAAAATAATGATTGACAGACCGGTCACCCACGTGATGTTATGTTTTTGTTTAGATAATTTTGCCGAAGATTTTTTCGTAACGAAAATACATTTCTTTTACTCGAAGCACTCGTTTACCAATGCTCTTTTATGAGGTATTTGGTGTATTTCATTGATATAATCTGTAATTAAACGTATATGGAAGTGCATACTACACAAATAAATTGCATAACGTAGCGATATGCGCATGTCATGGGTTTTCGCGATTTCAAAACCAATCACGAATCTTTTTCTCAAGTTCTTAACTTTCGCTTTTGATAAATAAGGTTACTGCTACTACTTCTTAAACAATTCCTAGGGAACCCCTAGTCATGCCTCTTGCTTTCATATAATGTGAATATTTTTAATAACGTTCTTGTGACATTAAAAGTTCCATACACTAGCTACCAAGCATTTCTTTTGGATAGTCATCAAAAATGATGGGGTTGTGCGTGTGGTGATTGGTGGGGTTGGAAGGCGTAATAAAATGAGGTTGTATACTGTCTCATCATTTTGTAATTTAAGTAACACAAAGATGTAATAGACACAAAAGAAGAAAATGAAACAATTTGATTTTTTTATATGAATAAATACAATTTATTAACTAATTCATCAAATACATTCTCCCTTCCTTTTCTAACTAAGTATAATGGTCCAAATTATGCGGCAGTCCGTCCCGTTTAACACGAATAATGGTCAGCACCAATTTTTGGGGCAATTAAGTGTTCTTAAATGTGGGGCAAGTGACATTATGGGCAGGGCAAGTGACATTATGGGCAGGGCAAGTGACTTTTGAAAATCCACTTGCCCAGGGCAAGTGGATTTTCAAAATATTTCGTGAACCCTGTTGCGTTAAAAATGAGCTGCTTATGTGAAACAAATCTTCGGATATGCCATTAGACTCGGTTCAGGAACAGGTCGGATGCCGACCAACCTGGGAACTCTCAGATGGTATTGAAAAGAGTTAGTTTCTATTAATACACTGAAAATAGATTTGTTTGTTTGGTGTTGAACATCATTTTAGGGTATGACAGTCACATTTTAGTGGTGGGGGAAGACCGCCCACTTATTCCTGTGTAGAACCAGTGCTGTACAGCTCTTGTACTTTGTACTCAATTTGATTTACACTATCAATAACATTTCAGAGGAGAATTTTAGCATAAAATAGGAAGCCACTAATTTTTGGGAAGGGGGCGAATTTTGGCACCAAAACAACCAATAAAGAGTCCAGGGTTTTCCCGGACGCAGGTTTTTGTGTGCCTCTTGATCGCCAGCGCCTAGACTATCAAGTTTGTTCAAATGAAGTTCCCTGGGTAAAAAATGACATTGCCATGGGGGTCCAAAGTTTGTATATTGAGATTCTGCATGTTTTTAATAGACTTATATAGGAAAAAACTTTAAAAAATCTTCTTCTCTTAAACCACAAGGCACAGAGATTTCATGTATTATATGTAGCATCAGATTATGGTCCTCTACAAATTTTGTTCAAATGTTGACCTTTGGGTCAAAATTTTCCACGCCCACGCCCCTGGGTCCCAGTTTTAGATAGACTTATATAGGAAAAAATTAAAAAGTCTCTGAAACTACAAGACCCAGAGGTTTAAGATTTTGCATAAATTTACTATACCAAGTTTGTTCAAATGGTGTCCCTGGGGTCACATTTGGCCCCGCCCCAGGGGTCACATGTTTTACAAAGACTTGTACAGTGTTCTCAATAGACTTTAAAAGGGAAGAGTCATATGACCCTTAATTCAAAAATCCCAAGGGTCAAAATTGAAATGTCAAAAGTCAAATATAAATCAAACCAATCGAAGCGCCGTTTTATAAAACATCCTTTAAGGCTTTAATAACTTTAATTTTAGTGAATCCTGTAAATATTCTATTGCCAAGAAAGGTTTGCAAAGATAAACTTGAAAAACTACTATTCCATTTTAAGATTCAAAGTTGTGTAAGGATGTTTAATACATTGGGGTCCACATTTTAAGTTATTGGTGTTATTAGCTCTACTGATCAGAGATCAGCAGAGCTTATTCCGTGGTGCGGCGTCCGTCGTCCGTCTGTCCGTCCGTTAACTTTTTTTTTGTAGCGACTACTCCTCTGAAACTACTGAATGGATTTTCATGAAACTTTACAGAAATGTTGCCCATGAAGTCTAGTTGATCCTAGCAAAAATTCATGTAGATGTGAAATCCAAGATGGCCGCCAAATCTAAAAATAGGTTTTTAAAAAACAAGTTTGTAGCGACTACTTCTTGAAAACTCTAAGGGATATTGCTATGGGACTTTTTCTAAAATGATCAGCATGACATGATGTTGGTCCTTGTCGAAAATCGTTTTGATTCGACGTTAAACATGGCTGCCAGCGGCCATCTTTGTTTACATAGAGTTATATAATGAAAACTTGTAGCGACTACTCCTCTGAAACTACTTGACGGATTTTCATGAAACTTCACAGGAATGTTGCTCTTGATGTCTAATTGATCCTAGCAAAATTTCAGGTCGGCCGGAAATTCAAGATGGCCGCCACAGCTAAAAATAGAGTTTTAAAATACAAGTTTGTAGCGACTACTTCTTCAAAACTATAAGTGATATTGATATGGAACTTTTTCTAAAATGATCAGCATGACATGATGTTGATCCTTGTCAAAAATCATTTTGATTAAACGTTAAACATGTCTGCCAGCGGCCATCTTTGTTTACAAAGAGTTATATAGTAAAAACTTGCTCTTGATGTCTAATTGATCCTAGCAAAATTTCAGATCTGCCAGAAATTCAAGATGGCCGTCACAGCTAAAAATGGATTTTTAAAAAATAAGTTTGTAGCGACTACTTCCTGAAAACTATAAGCGATATTGATATGGGACTTTTTCTAAAATGATCAGCATGACATGATGTTGATCCTTGTGGAAAATTATTTTGATGAAAACTTGTAGCGACTACTCCTCTGAAACTACTTGACGGATTTTCATGAAACTTACCAGGAATGTTGCTCTTGATGTCTAATTGATCCTAGCAAAATTTCAGGCCGCCACAGTTAAAAATAGATTTCCAAAAAACAAGTCTGTAGCGACTACTTCCTGAAATCAAAATCAATCAGTAGAGCTTCAAGGTCATTGACCTCTTGTTAAAATAGATTTTTAAAAAAGAAGTTTGTAGCGACTACATCTTGAAAACTATAAGTGATATTGATATGGGACTTTTTGTAAAATGATCAGCATGACATGATGGTTATCAGCAGAGCTTCTAAAATCGCCGGTTTGTTGGTCCCCAGACCGAATTCTGTTTCTCCGGATCGATTTTCTTTTCTTTTCAAAATCTCTGTTAAAATCGGTCCCAGATATTTTATCTATCGGTCGTTAAAAAATCTACAATTACCTTACACACTCCTTGAAATATGCCTTCCGGCAATATTCTTTGATCCATAACACGATTGTTTGTCACTCGCTGTGTGAAAGTAGGTCAATTTGGACTAAACCATTACCGATAGTAGGGAGTTTTCCGGAAGAGTCTATAGCCATGTAGCACGCCTTTGATGTGTGATCAGTGAAAGTATATCACGCGTTCTGTCGGTTCACTGAAGCGAGTGTTACCGTCTGTGATTTCTTTGATATACCGTTAGTCTTAAGGTGTTAGCCTGTTTGCTTGTGTCAGTTTTTTTAGCTCTACTGATCAGAGATCAGCAGAGCTTATGCCGTGGTGCGGAGTCCGTCGTCTGTCCGTCTGTCTGTCCGTCTGTCCGTAAACTTTTATTTGTAGCGACTTCACAGCTGAAACTACTGGATGGATATTCATGAAACTTTACAGAATTGTTGCCCATAAAGTCTAGTTGATCCTAGCAAAAATTCATGTTGATGTGAAATCCAAGATGGCCGCCAAAGCTAAAAATAGAGTTTTAAAATACAAGTTTGTAGCGACTTCTTCTTGAAAACTATAAGTGATATTGATATGG
Source organism: Cyrtodaria siliqua (assembly GCA_037043455.1). Lineage (NCBI taxonomy): Eukaryota > Metazoa > Mollusca > Bivalvia > Adapedonta > Hiatellidae > Cyrtodaria > Cyrtodaria siliqua. The sequence goes on along the minus strand of JAWPHD010009775.1, from coordinate 80,423 downwards.
GACTTTTTCTAAAATGATCAGCATGACATGATGTTGATCCTAGTCAAAAATCGTTTTGATTCAACGTTAAACATGGCTGCCAGCGGCCATCTTTGTTTACATAGAGTTATATAGTAAAAACTTGTAGCGACTTCACAGCTGAAACTACTGGATGGATATTCATGAAACTTTACAGAAATGTTGCCCATAAAGTCTAGTTGATCCTAGCAAAAATTCATGTTGATGTGAAATCCAAGATGGCCGCCAAAGCTAAAAATAGAGTTTTAAAATACAAGTTTGTAGCGACTTCTTCTTGAAAACTATAAGTGATATTGATATGGGACTTTTTCTAAAATGATCAGCATGACATGATGTTGATCCTAGTCAAAAATCGTTTTGATTCAACGTTAAACATGGCTGCCAGCGGCCATCTTTGTTTACATAGAGTTATATAGTAAAAACTTGTAGCGACTACTTCTCTGAAACTACTTGGCGGATTGTCATGAAACTTTACAGGAATGTTGCTCTTGATGTCTGATTGATCCTAGAAAAATTTCAGGTCGGCCGGAAATTCAAGATGGCCGTCACAGCTAAAAATAGATTTTTAAAAAATAAGTTTGTAGCGACTACTTCTTGAAAACTATTAGTGATATTGATATGGGACTTTTTCTAAAATGATCAGCATTACATGATGTTGATCCTAGTCAAAAATCGTTTTGATTCAACGTTAAACATGGCTGCCAGCGGCCATCTTTGTTTACATAGAGTTATATATTAAAAACTTGTAGCGACTACTCCTCTGAAACTACTTGGCGGATTGTCATGAAACTTTACAGGAATGTTGCTCTTGATGTCTAATTGATCCTATAAAAATTTCAGGTCGGCCGGAAATTCAAGATGGCCGTCACAGCTAAAAATAGATTTTTAAAAAATAAGTTTGTAGCGACTACTTCTTGAAAACTATAAGTGATATTGATATGCGACTTTTTCTAAAATGATCAGCATGACATGATGTAGATCCTTGTGGAAAATTATTTTGATTCAACGTTAAACATGGCTGCCAGCGGCCATCTTTGTTTACATAGAGTTATATAGTAAAAACTTGTAGCGACTACTCCTCTGAAACTACTTGACGGATGTTCATGAAACTTCACAGGAATGTTGCTCTTGATGTCTAGTTAATCCTAGAAAAATTTCAGGTCGGCCGGAAATTCAAGATGGCCGCCACAGCTAAAAATAGATTTAAAATAAATAAGTTTGTAGCGACTACTTCTTCAAAACAATAAGAGAAATTGATATGGGACTTTTTCTAAAATGATCAGTATGACATGATGTTGGTCCTTGTCGAAAATCGTTTTGATTTGACGTTAAACATGGCTGCTTTGTTTACATAGAGTTATATAATGAAAACTTGTAGCGACTACTTCTTTGAAACTACCTGACGGATTTTCATGAAACTTCACAGGAATGTTGCTCTTAATGTCTTATTGATCTTAGCAAAATTTCAGGTCGGCCGGAAATTCAAGATGGCCGCCACGATTAAAAATAGATTTTCAAAAAACAAGTCTGTAGCGACTACTTCCTGAAATCAAAATCAATCAGTAGAGCTTCAAGGTCATTGACCTCTTGTTTTTAGCTCACCTGAGCCGAAGGCTCAAAGGTGAGCTATTGGGATCACTCTTCGTCCGTCGTCCGTCGTCCGTCGTCCGTCGTCTGTCGTCCGTCGTCGTTAACTTTTGTTTCAAACGACTTCTCCTCAGAATCTGCGTGGCCAATTTTGATCAAACTTCACGTGGATGATCCTTAGATGAATGCTTTTTAGATTTGTTAAAATTAGGTCAGCGCGACATCCAAGATGGCCGCCATTACCATATATGGTCGAAACCTTAAAAAATCTTCTTCTCAAGAACCGCTGGACAGATTTCAAAAGTTTTTCTTTTAAAATGATCGCCAACGTCTAGACTATCAAGTTTGTTCAAATGAAGTCCCCGGGGTCAAAAATGGCTATGCCCCGGGGGTCCAAAGTTTGTATATTGAGATTTTGCATGTTTTTCATATAGACATAGGAAAAAACTTTAAAAAATCTTCTTCTCTGAAACTACAAGGCACAGAGGTCTCATGTATTACATGTAGCATCAGCTTATGGTTCTCTACTAAGTTTGTTCAAATGGTGACCCTGGGGTCAAATTTGTCCCCGCCCCGGGGGTCACAGTTTTACATAGACTTATATAGGATTTTTTTTTAAAAATCTTCTTCTCGGAAACTGCAAGAGCCAGAGGTTTGATATTTTGCATTTACTATAAGCTTATGGTCCTTTACCAAGTTTGTTCAAATGGTGACCCTACGGTCACATTTGGCCCCGCCCCAGGGGTCACATATTTTACATAGACATGTATAGGGAAAAACTTAAAAAATCTTCTTCTCTGAAACTGCAAAAGCCAGAGGTTTAATATTTTGCATTTGCTATCAGCTTATGGTTCTCTACCAAGATTGTTCAAATGGTGACCCAGGAGTCACATTTGGACCCGCCCGGGGGTCACAGTTTTACATAGGCTTGTATAGGGAAAAACTGAAATAAATCTTCTTCTCTGGAACCACATGGCACGGAGCTCTCATATATTACATGTAGCATCAGCTTATGGTCCTCTACTTAGTTTGTTCAAATGGTGACCCTGGGGACAAATTTGTCCCCGCCCCGGGGGTCACAGTTTTACATTGATTTATATAGGATTTTCTTTTTAAAAATCTTCTTCTCGGAATCTGCAAGAGCTAGAGGTTTGATATTTTGCATTAACTATAAGCTTATGGTCCTTTACAAAGTTCGTTCAAATGGTAACCCTGGGGTCACATTTGGCCCCGCCCCAAGGGTCACATGTTTAACATAGACATGTATAGGGAAAAACTTAACAAATCTTCTTCTCTGAAACTGCAAGAGCCAGAGGTTTAATATTTTGTATTTGCTATAAGCTTATGGTCCTCTACCAAGTTTGTTCAAATGGTGACACAGGGGTCATATTTTGCCCTCCCCCGGGGTCACAGTTTTACATAGGCTTGTATAGGGAAAATCTGAAAAAAATCTTCTTCTCTGGAACCACATGGCACGGAGCTCTCATGTATTACATGTAGCATCAGCTTATGGTCCTCTACTTAGTTTGTTCAAATGGTGACCCTGGGGTCAAATTTGTTCCCGCCCCGGGGGTCACAGTTTTACATAGACTTACATAGGAAAAAAATTAAAAAATCTTCTCGGAAACTACAATAGCCAGAGGTTTGATATTTTGTATTTACTATAAGCTAATGGTCCTTTACCAAGTTTGTTCAAATGGTGACTCTCGGCTTACATTTGGCCCTGCCCCAAGGGTCACATGTTTTACATAGACATGTATAGGGAAAAACTGAAAAAAATCTTCTTCTCTGAAACTGCAAGAGCCAGAGGTTTAATATTTTGCTTTTGCTATAAGCTCATGGTCCTCTACCAATTTTGTTCAAATGGTGACCCTGGTGTCAAACTTGACTGTGCCCCGGGGTCACAGTTTTACATAGACTTATATAGGAAACACATTAAAGTCTTCTTCTCTGGAACTACAAGAGCCAGAGGTTTAATATTTTGCATTTACTATACTCTTATGGTCCTTTACCAAGTTTGTTCAAATGGTGACCCTGGGTGCACATTTGGCCCCGCCTCAGGGGTCACGTTTTACATAGACTTGTATAGAGAAAAACTTAAAAAATCTTCTTCTCTAAAACCACAAAGCACACAGCTCTCATATATTACATGTAGCCCTGGGGTCACATTTGGCTCTGCCCAAGGTGTTACTCTCTAGCACCTTCATTTTGTATTTGATCTTTACAAAATTTGTCAGTGTCTTAAACTGTCCACATTTCTTGAACAGTCTTAACCAAACTTGCACAGATTGTATATGACCATAAGATTTCGAAGAAGTTCGATAATGTGCCAGTACTCAAGTGATCGCTTTAGGGCCATCTTGGCCCTGGCCCTCTTGTATTGGTTCAAATTAACTCAGGTGAGCGATATAGGGCCATCATGGCCCTCTTGTTTAAGTGGCCAAAGCTGGGACTGAAATTTGTTTGCGTCATTAAAATACCGAGATGTGTTAATTGTTTGTTTGATTTTTTTTTTACAATAACTTTAAGTATAATATTAAGGTAAGTGATCAAACCTGACACCGTTTTTTTTTAAGTCGGACCGAAATTGTTTGCGTTAGTCGTAACATTTGGTATTAATTAAGCTAATTGATGAAAAACGATATTACTCACATTTATGTAAAATCGTATATAATCCGCTAGTCCGCGCGTGTTAGTCCGCGTTTTATACCTACCCGGTTTATTAGACACTTCCGGTTCAATTCCTCAAATGATCAACAATTTTAATATTGAGTGAAAATTATTCATTCAGTAAAGCGAAGACATGATGTCAGTCATTAAAATGTACAAATTGTGATAAAGTAAGTAAGAAATAATACAAATATAATACAAACATACATTTTAAATAGTTCTCTATATCAGTGACTGAACGGAAAAAATTCATGGTGCAGCTGACATGGTGGGTGGGGTACTATGATTTTAGTGATTTTTTCAAAATAAGCGCGATTCTTACGGCAGTTAAAAACCTGGACCGATTTTCATTTTAAAATTTTAGAAGCCCTGGTTATCAGAGTCAAACATTATTTTGATTCGACTTTAAACATGGCTGCCAGTGGCCATCTTTGTTTACATAGAGTTATATAATGAAAACTTGTAGCGACTACTCCTCTGAAACTACTTGACGGATTTTCATGAAACTTCACAGGAATGTTGCTCTTGATGTCTAATTGATCCTAGCAAAAGTTCAGGTCGGCCGGAAATTCAAGATGGCCGCCATGGCTAAAAATAAATTTTAAAAAAACAAGTCTGTAACGACTACTTCCTGAAATCAAAATCAATCAGTAGAGCTTCAAGGTCATTGACCTCTTTTTTTTTTTAGGCCTTAGAACTGACTTGTATTATTTCAGCCTTTTTGTTGTAGGATGGCAGCAAGTTGAGCCAGGATGTTCTCAGTGAGAATAGTGACCACAGATCACTATCTGTCCACACCAGTCCCTGGACTAGATGTCCAGTATGCAGATCAACGCGGGTCAGAGGTCAAGAAAGTGCCGGTGGTTAGGATATTTGGATCTACGCCTGCAGGTACTATTGTCTGTCCCATAGAGAATCTCTCATACATGTTGTTTTGTTTAAAGAAATACAATTTGAACATTTCAGGTGAATTACTTTTGCAATACGTTTGTATAATAATGATGTCATGGTAATCAGTAAATTGTATTTATATCCATGGACCAAACGAATTGACAGTACAGTACATACAGCTCACGAAAACCACCCACTTTACTCTTACACCCCGAGTGAGGAATTTACAAATTGCATATTTACGCGGAGTTTTGATGATACAACTACTTGGAGTGGGAATCGGCTATGCGAAAAGCTCTCGGCCTACTTACGCCACGATACTTCGCGTAGACAAACTGGGAGCTCACCGATTCGAAACTGCACAGGTAGATGGTGCAACTTTTTCTGACTGCAGTGATTTTAATGCATAAATATTCAATTACTTTGTTTTTGGATGTGGGAAAACTCGCATGCCCGGATTATGTATAACGGGTCACGGTAGTTATATGGCGGTTTCTATTACCGCGACTGAACAATTAGTATACTGGAAATCATACTTAGTCCCCCATCGGTCCCGGGGTTGACTATAAGTTTGCACCCTGTCCTTCTGTCCGTCCGTCCTTCCGAATGCTTGTCCGGGCCATATTTTCAATACTATAAGACTTTGAGATACCAAACTTGGTATGTGGATACATCTTGGGATAGCAGTGTGTGTCGCATACCAAAATAAGGTCACTGTGACCTTGTCCTGTGACCTCTGTCATAGAAACTGCTTGTCCATCTTGGGATAGTGGTGTGTCGCATACCAAAATAAGGTCATTGTGACCTTGACCTGTGACCTCTGTCATAGAAAATGCTTGTCTGGACCGTATTTTCAATACTAGAACACTTAGAGATACCAAACTTGGTATGTGGATACATTTTGGGATAGCGGTGCGTTGCATACCAAAATAAGGTCACTGCGACCTTAACCTTGACATGTGACCTCTGTCATAGAAAATGCTTGTCCAGGCTATATTTTCAATACTATAACACTTAGAGATACCAAACTTGGTATGTGGATACATCTTGGGATAGCGGTGTGTTGTGTACCAAATAAGGACACTGTGACCTTGACCTCTGTTATAGAAAATGCTTGTCCGGACCGTATTTTCAATATTATAACACTTAGGGATACCAAACTTGGTATGTGGATACATCTTGGGATAGCGGTGTGTCTTGTACCAAAATAAGGTGATTGTGACCTTGACCTGTGACCTCTGTCGTAGAAAATGCTTGTCCGGACCGTATTTTCAATACTATAACACTTAGAGATACCAAACTTGGTATGTGGATACATCTTGGGATAACGGTTGTCGCGTACCAAATAAGATCATTTTGACCTTGACCTGTGACCTCTGTCATATAAAATGCTTGTCTGGACCGTATTTTCAATACTATAACACTTAGAGATACCAAACTTGGTATGTGAATACATCTTGGGTTAGCGGTGTGTCGTGTACCAAAATAAGATCACCTTGACCTGTGACCTCTGTCATAGAAAATGCTTGTCTGGACCGTATTTTCAATACTATAACACTTAGATATACCAACTTGGTATGTGAATACATCTTGGGATAGCGGTGTGTCGCATATTAAAATAAGTTCATTGTGACCTTGACCTTGATCTTTGACCTCCATCATAGGAAATGTCTGGAAAATGCTTGTCTGGGCCGGTGGGGGACTATGGATTGTCCTGCAATTCTTGATCCTCTTGTTAATCATTATTTGTTACAAGTTTTTACTAGTCTGCTGTTTATTATTAATACATCGGTGGGTTCTTTAGTCAGAAACAATCAGAAAAAGTGTGAAGAGATTCCGGGTCATAAACCTGTTGTTAGTGCCGCCTTGTTAAAATATATATATATATTGCCAAGGATTATGGGTATTTGTGTTGACGAACAACTGTGACTTTTGGACAACAAAAATACGTATTTGTTTCAAAATGTATGGAAATTTTGTATTTATCATTAATTTAACTTTTTTTTATTCCCAATCACCGCAGGTTAACTGGATTCTGCGTGGAGTAACTCGGGAGTGTTTGATCACTCCGAGTGACACAACAATGGCATACTTTTGCGAAGTGGATACTCAGTCCAAACACTAAAACGCATACATTCATGCGGCACTCGATGCCACCAAACTCAGCGAATCGAGTAAAGTGTGGGGTTCGTGTGAGCTGTACTGTACATATTGAGGGCTTTGTGGGGTTCGAGGGCATTACTCCCTTAAAGTTTTGAAAATGTGCGATCAGATGTTTTTTTTGAATGCTATAGTTTAAAGGGACATTGTCCGTAACTTTTAGCCTATAAAACACAAGATAATTACGTTGACAAACATAACAGTGTGGCCAACCATTATTGGATAACTACTAAATAAAACCAAGATTGTTTGACGGAATTCAATAGCGGTACAAAAAAGAGGTACCACTTCGTGGGGTTGAACTCACACTAAAATTACACTCGTGGGTAATAATAGTCGATCGTCGCAACAGTCAAGCTCGCTACGGCTGAGCTAACCGGGTCAGATGTATTATGTACGAGCATATAAAGGCTGATAATGTCATGTGATAGCAGAAAATGTAAATAATGTGGGTCCCACATTATTTTTAAAAAATAAATAATACTCCTTTTTTTTCTTCAAACTCAGGAATGTATTCTAAAGGCTTATCTGGGTCAATGCTCATGTTTTCATGTATACATTACACTGAATAAATATCAGACAGTCATTTGGCTATGCTCAATATCTGCTTACTTACGGACAGTGTCTCAGTAATAATGTCAAATTATATAGTTTAAACATATTTTATTTCACAAGCTTTTTACAAAATATTATTTGTACACAATAGAAGAAAAAGGATTAGAACGAAAGTAAGATACTTATGATGTTCTTCTCCTAAATAGAGAATATATGAGAGTTAGTCCTAGTCTGTACCAGCTGTTCATCCCCAGATGTCCGGCTGCACATACTGATGTTTGTCATGACTGGTTTTGTGCCTTTTACATTACAATGTACATGACTCTTAATTTCAAACACACATTGATTGCATTATAACAAATGACCATCTTTAAGGCATACTACTCACCATGATATAAAGATTAAATATCCATTTAATCCACTAAAAGCAGTACCATATTTCCCTCAATAAGCGCAACTCTCCTAATAGTAGAGCCAGCCCCACCACTTCCCACCTTTCCAGAAAAAAAATTCAGTATGATATACATTCAGAATTCAATACATTTCCTATCTTTTTTAAAAAAAAATAATTTAAAATTCAATATAAATAAAGGAACTCCTTGGTCAGAAAGGGGCTGTATAGCAAGATACCGTAATTGCAGTTGTACTGCCCCAAAGTTTGATTTTGGGAATTTTGTATAAAATCCAATATGGCTGCCAGTCATGGAAAAGACATTTAAATTGCTGCTCTGAAAGAGTATAAATTTTGTTGTTTATGAACGGTTTGTTTATTATATGCCCTGAAACTTCAGTTCCATTATGGTAATGTCATTTAATTATTTATCATTTGTCATTGACTTGTACATCAGGGGCAGTTAAAAGTTCACATTCATCAATAATGTCTTTATTAGAACCTTACAGCCGTATTGATCTTCCATTTTATATATTGATGAAAAGACATGATCTCATAATGGTAGAGGGAGTAACAACGTTGCGTTGTAAAGCTTCTCGTCTCTCACCGCTGTGGGGTTAAATCCCACTGGGAGCTCAACTTGTAAGTGGGAGAGTGTCAATTTTTTACGGATGGCGGAGGTATACGGTACTGGTTCTACCCGGGAATAAGTGGGTGATCTGCCTCAGAAACAAAGAATCGACAGTCATACTTAGCCTAAAATGTGCTGGAAAATGACGTCAAACACAAAACAGACAAACAATTTTCCTAATAAGGGCTAGTCATACTAAGCCTAAAATGTGCTGGAAAATGACGTCATACACAAAACAGACAAACAATTTTCCCAATTAGGGCCAGTCGTACTTAGCCTAAAATGTGCTGGAAAATGACGTCAAACACAAAACAGACAAACCATTTTCCTAATAAGGGCCATCACTGGCATTACAATCACAGCATTATATAATGAATGAAGCGTACATTTTAGAGTAACTTGAGCGAATTTCTGATTTGTAAACACAAGTAACTTAGGCCAAAAAAATTAATTGGTGTGTTTCCTATTGCAAGCTCTAAAAAAATAGGGTAGGTCGGTAGGCATTTTCTTTTTCTTTTTTGGAGCAAGATATTGTGAGATTCTACCTGCATTTACCTCATAAACCCCATACATGTTGATGATACAACTGAAAGTTTCTCTGTGATGTCAGTTTACCTCGATATATTGTGATAAATCATTGTTCAGAACAAATTTTAAAGTTTTAGGGTTGGCCCCTTAAAAATAGGATCGGTCGGTCCACTGGAAACACAGTTTGTTTTTTTGGCCTTTGTTACAAGATAATGAAAACAAGCAACTCATTACATAATTTAAGACATGACCATTACATCAACATGATGACCCTGAAAAATGTTCTGGTTGTAACAATAGTAATGACCTCATGTGACTGGATTTTTTCTACTACTTTAATTTTTAACCTGTATCTCACTGAGTGTTTGTTGTTTATGGAAATTTGAATTTAGAGCAGCAGCATATTGATTTCTGCAGTTAGAAAGTTTGTCCTGGTCTCCACATACATAGTTGTAGCATGGTCGGTGACATTTCCTTTGATGAATGCAGAGCATTAAATCGTTTAATTAAGGGTAACTAAAGGGGCGTGGCTACACCGTACTACAACTACCGGATATTGGAATTTAGAGTACGGTCACTATGAAGTCACAGTGTTACTCAGTACACCATGCTACAAAAAAGATAGAGTCTGTCTCAGCTCGTTGGTTATTTAAACACCTCGATGGGCTATGCCCATCTCGGTGTTTAAATAAGCCAACTCGCTGAGACCAGACTCTATCTATTACTTATTTTGATTAAATCATTACATTACCCAGATTATTACCAAAACTAAAACACAAACAAACCGTCCCATCACATGTATGATTTACTGTTGCTGTTATCTTTTTGTGCTAATTACTGTTCATGTGGTCATTGTAGCATATCGCTATAAGTGTAAACACCATTATGTTACACATGAAGAGTCACTACGTGCCTTCTCGCACAGGACCAACAGTTTACTTGTCCTGGGGCTATTCAGTTATTTATAGAGCACTGCACACATAAGATTTTCTAAAACAAACAAATTCATAATTTTCTATTGCAGAGATGTTGAGATTTTATCTTATTTTCAGTAGGTGATAAAGTTCGTCTTACTCGGTTTTTATCCTTAGGTTCTATAGTGAAATAAATATCTTTGGCAGAGTAAAAATACGATAATTTTCAAGATTTTGATTTTGAAAGATACATATATTGAATCACTTAGCACGAATGTGCATGAAATATGCAGGGTTTTAAAAGAATCACACTGTAGATACCTTAATTTAACAGTAAACTTGGTTGAACAACAAGGATAAAGACCGAGTTTATCATCTACCAGAATGTATTGGTATGTTTTATTTCTGGTCACTGATTGGTCCGGTTTTTTTTGATGATGCTCTATCAAAATTATGAATAGGTATTTCTGTCTTTTTAGTTGGCATGTTTTCGATCTTCTGAACAGGTTTTTTAAACTACTTTTTGCTGGTTGTATGCTTGCTTATTATAACAAACATCAGAGGAATAAGGAACATGCTTGGGTGACCTCGAACGACGCAGTTTATGCAAATGACATGAACATTACCATTGGAATACAATGGCACCATTGCTTGATTTAAGTTAATGACAATGTTTTTAAGCTATATACAGATCAAAGATCAGCAGAGCTGTCCATTAAGTTTTTTGTGTGATTCTCCTCCAAAACTAACAAGTCATATTTGGTGAAAATTCACAAAAAAAATCATGATACCATTCATTACCTATAGTTGGCTCACCAAATTTCAAATTTGTCGTCACCAGTAAAACTCAAGGAAAAACAAAACAAGAAAAATTAAAAATTACGGAAGTCTCAATAAAACTGTGTTTGCTACTTTTTTTCTTTCATTTGTATTTGTTGCTTCCAGGGGATCCACTTTTCAGTATTTATTGAGATTTTTATCACTTCAGATCAATTGAAAGACCAGTCTGATTTAAATTGATTTCATTGTAAAGACCATGTATGAATAATTGAACTTTTACTTTAAATACATCTAGTCTGGGTCATGGGAGATGTACATTTATGTACATTAATTGCCTCGGTCAACCGACCCACTTCTGATTTCTTTGCTATGCTATGCGGATTCAAAACCCGGGGCTGGGAAAAAAGTTTGAAATCGCCCCTTACGTTGAGGGCGATTTTGTCCTGATTTTCAGAGATTCTACGAGACTTTCAACATATTTTCAAGTTAATTTAATATTAATTTCTTATTTTTAACTTATAAGAAACAGCAAGCGATGTCAAAAAGTGTAACTGGTGCATCAACAGGTGACGTATGTTTATTTACAACATGACGTCACGTAAACCTTGACTTTATGTGCGTGAAAAAACGCGTGAATAAATACGGCTTATCACAAGTGGGCGCTTTAGTCGGCCTTATTTGCCCAGATCGATATTGCAAATAAAACATATGCATGATACGGTCTTTGCAGGTCGAGACTGTCTTTGCAGGCCGAGACTAGTACATGTATAAGCATTGATGGTGATCCAGATGTTGTTTATAATGGCCGTTATATAGATGGTCAGGTTCTTAGTGCTAAAAATTGCCTGACTTGATCGACTGCCTAATTTCTACAGGTTGCCTTGGATGTTTGCATGCATATTTTGGTGTTGAATGTTGTTTTACTGCTTTTCAGCACATTATAGGTTATTTAGTGCCGTCCCAGAAAGAGGGGAAAAATACTGTTGTTCTTTATCTTGCTCGAAGGAGAAAATCCAATACACAGGATCCTCTGGTTTACATCCTCATCCGACGGACAAGGCCATGGGAAAGTGTTCTGCCCAAGAACACACCGACCAAACTCAGTGACTCCATTCAGGCTTGATCAAGGATCCACCAAGCTATCCACTGGGCCATGTCAGCCCCCCCATTTTAGTGTTCTTTCTTGATTTTAACCACAACGCGATGGGTTCAAGTAGAATCTAAATAGAATCTACCATTCGTTCTCATTCATTATTGAATTTATTAAATTCGTTAGTTAAAATGATATAATGCTCGGAATAAATTCAATAATGAATGAGTACTCATGTAAGATCCTCTATATCTTGCGAGTTCCCATTTCATATAAGATTTATGAAACGAGTTATGAATTATTTTAATTTTAACCAGCCTTTTGGCGAGTTAAAATTAAAAATAATTCATAACGAGTTTCATAAATCTTATATGGAATGGGAACGAGTTTAAGATCCTTTTTATCACATAACATTGCAATCAAATTAGTAAAAAATAATTCAGATGGACATAGAACCGCCACGACATCAGACACACTTTAGCGCCAAAACGTCATAAAATATGTGACGTCGTAACGTCGCGTCTCACACATAACGTTGCATATATAAGAGTTTGAGTTTTACCTCTTTACAAAATAGCAGTTTACGCCAACCTTTTAACAAACCAACAACAATGTTTCGTATAACGTGCATTATTTTTATAAGCTGTCACAAATAATAAGTTTATGACTCAGGTCTGGGTGAATTTGTAATAAATAAAATAGTTTCAGTTAATAAACTTGCATAGTGTTACAGGTTTAGCTCAACCAATCAAAATCGTTCCAGGTTGTATTACACCTGTGTCATACAATAGAATATTAAATGGGTGTTCGACACTGCTAACAAGGGACGTTATGTGATAAATCATGTTATGGTAATGTTGTATTCCAATACATATCGATACATATTGTCATCAGTAAAAACGAAACTCACCGTCTGCTTATGTAAAGCTCTATATACACCTGTTTAGCTGATAATATATGTTCGCATAGATGATAGTAAATATAAATACATTGTTATGTATTATAATTATTCATTCACTAAGTTGATGTAAAGTTATACATTGTAGTGAAGTAATTCGTGAGGCTTGTTTACAAAATTGTCCTGGACAATTTAAGTATGTCAAGTTTTACTGATCATGATAGCATAGTCGGTATACACTTCATCACCTACAGCGACTACTGGTATACAGTGACATAGGTATCTATCTTGCTAACACTTCCTCTATGCCATTTGTATGTATGTATGTATGGGGTTTAATGTTGTGACAATCTTTCAGTCATATCACGAGGGTGTCTTCTTGTACGAGGGGTGTTCGAAAAGTTCATAGACTTTTTGTATGACTGAAATCTTTACATAAAATCAAAGTGGAAACCAACAGATATTGAATTTCCCTATACATTAACAATAGTCACTATCCGCCACCCGGGGCACGGTAACGACACGCTGACATCAGAATATTCCGTAAGACACTCGAACAAGCGACCCGTTTTTAGCTCGACTGATCAGAGATCAGCTGCTTATGCCGTGGTGCGGCGTCCGTCGTCCGTCCGTCTCTCCGTAAACTTTTATTTATAGCGACAACTTCTCTGAAACTACTGGATGGATATTCATGAAACTTTACAGAAATGTTGCCCATAAAGTCTAGTTGATCCTAGCAAAAATTCATGTTGATGTGAAATCCAAGATGGCCGCCAAAGCTAAAAATAGAGTTTTAAAATACAAGTTTGTAGCGACTACTTCTTGAAAACTATAAGTGATATTGATATGGGACTTTTTCTAAAATGATCAGCATGACATGATGTTGATCCTTGTCAAAAATCGTTTTGATTCAACGTTAAACATGGCTGCCAGCGGCCATCTTTGTTTACATAGAGTTATATAGTAAAAACTTGTAGCGACTACTCCTCTGAAACTACTTGGCGGATGGTCATGAAACTTTACAGGAATGTTGCTCTTGATGTCTAATTGATCCTAGCAAAATTTCAGATCTGCCAGAAATTCAAGATGGCCATCACAGCTAAAAATAGATTTTTTAAAAATAAGTTTGTAGCGACTACTTCTTGAAAACTATAAGTGATATTGATATGGGACTTTTTCTAAAATGATCAGCATGACATGATGTTGATCCTTGTGGAAAATTATTTTGATTCGACGTTAAACATGGCTGCCATTGGCCATCTTTGGTTACATAGAGTTATATAGTAAAAACTTGTAGCGACTACTCCTCTGAAACTACTTGACGGATGTTCATGAAACTTCACAGGAATGTTGCTCTTGATGTCTAGTTGATCCTAGAAAAATTTCAGGTCGGCCGGAAATTCAAGATGGCCGCCACAGCTAAAAATAGATTTAAAATAAATAAGTTTGTAGCGACTACTTCTTCAAAACTATAAGAGATATTGATATTGGACTTCTTCTAAAATGATCAGTATGACATGATGTTGGTCCTTGTCGAAAATAGTTTTGATTTGACGTTAAACATGGCTCCCAGCGGCCATCTTTGTTTACATAATGAAAACTTGTAGCGACTACTCCTCTGAAACTACTTGACGGATTTTCATGAAACTTCACAGGAATGTTGCTCCTAATGTCTAATTGATCCTAGCAAAATTTCAGGTCGGCTGGAAATTCAAGATGGCCGCCACAGTTAAAAATATATTTTCAAAAAACAAGTCTGTAGCGACTACTTCCTGAAATCAAAATCAATCAGTAGAGCTTCAAGGTCATTGACCTCTTGTTCTTTTTCCACGGTTGATAGGAGCCTTGGTACCCATCTAGCGCTCACTTTGTCATATTCAGATCTTCTGTAAGGATAGTGTGCACACCCAAACGGGCCGATATGAAGCGAACGGTCAATCGTCTATCCGCGTAATCATATCTTTCACTTTTTCAGTCACATTTTTTCTGACGGTTGGTTCCCGGCCGGGTCGCTCATTGTCTTCAATTGACTCTCTGCCGTTCCGGAAATGTTCATGCCATTTAAAAATGAGGGCCCTGCTGCAATTTTTCTTCATACCTGATTCATCAATCTGTTTAAATATTTGTGCTGGTGTCTTTCCCGAGTCCGACGCAAAATTTAACTACTGCCCGGGTTTCAGCATTACCGGTCAGCGTCATTTTTAGCTCTACTGATCAGAGATCAGCAGAGCTTATGCCGTAGTGCGACGTCCGTCGTCTGTCTGTCTGTCCGTCTGTCTGTCCGTCTGTCCGTCTGTCTGTCTGTCCGTCTGTCCGTCCGTAAACTTTTTTTTGTAGGGACTACACCTCTTAAACTACTGAATGGATTTTCATGAAACTTTACAGAAATGTTGCCCATGAAGTCTAGTTGATCCTAACAAAAATTCATGTTGATGTGAAAACTCTAAGTGATATTGATATGGGACTTTTTCTAAAATGATCAGCATGACATGATGTTGGTCCTTGTCGAAAATCGTTTTGATTCGACGTTTAACATGGCTGCCAGCGGCCATCTTTGTTTACATATAGTTATATAATGAAAACTTGTATCGACTACTCCTCTGAAATTACTTGACGGATTTTCATGAAACTTCACACGACTGTTGCTCTTGATGTCTTATTGATCCTAGCAAAACTTCAGGTCGGCCGGAAATTCAAGATGGCCGCCATGGCTAAAAATAGATTTTCAAAATTCAAGTTTGTAGCGACTACTTCTTGAAAACTATAAGTGATATTGATATGGGACTTTTTCTAAAATGATCAGTATGACATGATGATGATCCTTGTCAAAAATTATTTTGATTTGACATTAAACATGGCCGCCAGCGGCCATCTTTGTTTACATAGAGTTATATAATGAAAACTTGTAGCGACGACTCCTATGAAACTACTTGATGGATTTTCATGAAACTTCACAGGAATGTTGACCTAGCTATCAAAAATCTATCAGTAGAGCTTCAAGGTCATTGACCTCTTGTTTTCTCTCAAAATCTGGTAGCAACAATGTTGATTCTGTTGTTACATGTATAACTGTTCACCGGCTGAATGCATCCGATTCAAATTTTCAGGAAATGACATCGTAATGTCTAGCTAACGAAAGGCACTGTGTGCAGGCGATTTTTATATCAATTGTAACAAAACTTAAAAAAATACCGTGCCCTGGCATCATTTACATGGGTTACCATAGAAGCATATATTTCTACCATCTTAGAAGTTAACAATAATTAAAATATGTTCAACCAGACACACAAGAATTGTGGCAAAATTAACGGAATCACGGCAAAAGTCAAACTTCTCGAACACCCCTCGTAGTAGTGAGCCCAGTGCACAAATTTAAAGTGCTGTCACACTGTATACACGTGACACTATTATACCCCAACCAGTCACAAATATAATTGAGAACAGTCCTAGAACTACCCTTTTATAGGTTGAACGTCCAGCAAGGGAGCTACTAGTACCATTTTTATAAAGCCTTTGGTATGACCTGGCCGGGGTGTGAACCGACAACCTTCTGCATGCTGGGCGGATGCTCTACCACCAAGCCACTGTCACGGTCTACATCGATTCTTCCGGATGGTGGGAGGTGTACAGTACTTGTTTTACCCAGGAAAAGTGGGTGGTCTGAGGCCACCACAAAAAAATCGACCGTCATATATAACCTTAAATGAGTGTGTTTAAAATGACGTAAAACACCATACAAACAAACAAACAAACTGTTTTACATAACGTTTAACGTACTGTATTGATAAATATCCCTGTACTGTTTTTAAATATAATGTAGGTGTTCTCTACATGTTTTTTTTCCAACCTGGCTGGATTCTCCCAATTCATGAAATACCTGTATGCATGCCAGAATGTTGGAATCTTCACAGAACTTCATCATGCTCTCAGAAATTATACATTTTAAAGTTATAATCTTGTGCTACATGTATTTCCCTTTATTGTTATATGTCAACATCATAAAACATATTTAATTAAGCAAAATAATACATATTTTAAAAGTATTTTTGATGGCTCACAGATTCAAGCCATTTTTATACCCCCTCCATTCGAAGAATGGTGGTAGGGCATATAGAGTTACCCACCGTGCGTGCAAGCTATATCCAATTATCTGGTGTGAAAATAACAATTGAAAGCAGACGAGAAAGCAACATTTTATACAATCATAACTAATGGGCAATTCGGTTAAAATCATCACAAACTGATTTAAAATGTAATGAATAGATTATTTTTTTTAACAGCTGTGTTCGATTATAGGAAAATCCGTCACTCGATGCTAGATGTGTTTTGTTTTTTCACGCACTCGCACACGCTCATTCGTGAAAAGAACCACACATCTACCATCTCGTGAAGGACCTTACTCATTCTCAGATAGTGCCTACAAATGTTTATCATCCCCGTTCCTACCACTAATAAGGTCCGTTCATGGGCATTTGTCGTGTACTTTGAGATTCCTTTCATCAGATCTACATTTGGGCAACTTATTACATGTATAAGGTCCATCTGGGGCCATTCATCAGATTGTCTAAAACTTCTTGTTTATAGGACGTTCTATTCAAGACGGTTAATAACATTTTGCATTACATATTAATTCAACTTCTAGTGCATATAGTGTGCATCATTTTCGGGGCTCTTATAAGTTTTTGGGATCTCTCGCTTATTAATTTTGTTATCAAAAAAAGGTAGACCGTCTTTGCCTGCCTCCAAACTTATTGCAGTATTACTACTTAAGGTGGACAAATTGCAAACACGTTAGCCCTTAACCCTCTAAGCACAACTATCATAGCCTTTACCATCCATTGTAAACCCAGATCAGCCTGCGATATCAGCCTTCTGATCAGTCATTTTCCCCAAAACACCCCTTTGTCACATAAATGGAATGGTCTTAATTCAAAATTATATACACATGTATGTTGTGGGTTATGTGTTAATTAATGTATATGATTTTAGGATTACACATGCTAGCAAGTTTATTGATTATGCCTCTGAGTTTTGCATTTTACTTTATTAAACATACGCAGTTCTGGAATTCTAGATAACATGCATCCTTGTATATTAATTTTTGGGGAAAAGCAGATAAGAAAAAGAATTTGACCATACTCCCTAAAGAATTTACTTCTATTTTTACTACTTACCTGGAGCCAAGCTAAGCTGCACAGAGTGAAGCTCAGAAGTGAAGGATCTTGACTGATTGACTCTGACTGCAGGCACTACAGGTGATTGTTAAAGGCAGTGCCAGATATCTGCAGTGGGGGCGGCAACGTGGTCTTATATCAAAATTAGCGCAAAGGAAACTCTTCAGCAATAATAAATTAATAAGTCCTTAACTATTAAAATAATTTATAATTAAAAAATATCTTGTAAAAGATTTTAAATTTCAAAACATACAATGTTATATATGTATAACTCATTGATTTAAAAAAACACTTAACCATGCAATTCTCTTGAAATAATAGTCTAAAGAGAAAAAAAACATTTGTTAATCAATATGCCGCTTAAATAGTATATCTATCGGATAAAGGATTTTCTGTCATGAAAAATGAAGTCAACCAAGCTTTGTGACCAATCTTTTACTGAGTAATATACAGGATTGGTGTTGCTGCGAGATCTGGAGGAATGTTAATGGAACCTTAAAGGGACACACGGCAACCTTGAAATTTTATATCGGGCATGAAAATTAGCACCTAGGTTAATTATACCCCTGCTTTCACAAAGTGAACACATGTTTGTCTCGTCCTGTTGTGTTTTTCCTGTCCTGTCGCATAACATATTTTTAGCTCTACTGATCAAAGATCAGCAGAGCTTATGCCATGGTGCGGCGTCCGGTGTCCGTCTGTCCGTAATTTTTTTTTTGTAGTGACTACTCCTTTGAAACTATAGATGGATTTCATGAAACTTTACAGAAATGTTGCCCATGAAGTCTAGTTGATCCAAGCAAAAATTCATGTTGATTTGAAATCCATGTTGGTAGCGACTACTTCTTGAAAACTATAAGTAATATTGATATGTGACTTTTTCTAAAATGATCAACATGGCATGATGTTGGTCCTTGTCGAAAACCGTTTTGATTCGACGTTAAACATGGCTGCCGCATTTTTGTTTACATAGAGTTATATAGTAAAAACTTGTAGCGATTACTCTGAAAGTACTTAACGGATTTTCATGAAACTTCACAGGAATGTTGCTCTTGATGTCTAATTCATCCTAGCAAAATATCAGGTCGGCCTGAAATTCAAGATTGCCGCCACGGCTAAAAATAGATTTTTAAAAAACAAGTATGTACGGACTACTTCTTGAAAACTTTAAGTGATATAAATATCGGACTTATTCTAAAATGATCAGCATGACATGATGTTGGTCCTTGTCGAAAATCATTTTGATTCAACATTAAACATGGCTGCCGTCGGCCATCTTTGTTTACATAGAGTTATATAGTAAAAACTTGTAGCGACCTCCTCTGAAACTACTTTTCTGATTTTCACGAAACTTCACAGGAATGTTGCTCTTAGGGGCGTAGCCAGGCATACTCCTGTACGCCCGGGCGTACTCCAGAAAATCGAATGTGAAAAAATAAAAGTGCTTATTTTTTAAAATCAGCAATTAAAGTTGAAGGCGGGTAGGGGGTGAGGCACTGTTTTTAAAAACACACTTAATGAATGGAGACGAAAGCCTCCAAAATCTCGCTCAAACAAAGCCACAAACCTCCGAAATTGCACTCAAATTGCAAAATTGTCCAGGACCCCCACCAGTAGGAAGGGGACACACCCTCCCGCACCCTCCCCCAGGGCGTATTCTACAAAAGGCTCTGGCTACGCCCCTGGCTCTTGATGTCTAGTTGATCCTAGCAAAAATTTCAGTTTAGCAGGAAATTAAAGATGGCCACCAAGGCTAAAAATAGATTTTTAAAAAATCTTGAAAACTATAAGTATATTGATATGGGACTTTTTCTAAAATTATCAGTTTGACATGATGTTGGTCTTTGTTGAAAATTTTGATTTGACATTAAACATGGTTGCCAGCGGCCATCTTTGTTTACATAGAGTTATATAACAACTACTCTGAAACTACTTGACAGATTTTCATGAAACTATACAGGAATACTGATCTAGCTTTCAGAACCTGCCAGTAGAGCTTCAAGGTCATATACCTCTTGTTATTACTAATATATCTCAAACAGTTATGAATGGGTTGTTCCCAAATTGCATATACTCATAACAGCTGATGACATTATGTCTCTCTACATCAGCCATTGTTGATTGCCTAATTTATTACAGAATTATAGCCCTTTGTTTGACTTGGAATAAAAAAGTGGGTATTCATCACCTTCAGTGGTAGTTCTAGTTAACCCAGTATCATGTATACTTTAAAACTACTCGCATAATTATAAATGAATAAACATGTTTAAATATATTATTGGTGCAATATAATCAATTCAGTAGTTAATAATATTTAAAAAAAATACAATTTGCTTTGAACTATTCGAATATTAATATTAATGATTGCAAATTATATGCAAGTTATGTAGAAAAACTAACGGGACACAGGGAGATTTGAAAATATCAACATTGCCGTGTGTCCCTTTAATAAACAAGAGTAGCACAATGTGCCCTTGCCGAGTCTGTTGCGTGACTAGGGGTGGATGAGTACCATTGTAGGAGTAGGGGCTGTGTGAAGTGGACCATCTAGTGTTAAGTGTTCTCAGTTTGATTGGAAATAACTACAGTAAGCACTGTAAACAAGAAGCCATACTAATTTAAAATCTGAAATGAAAATCAGTGGAAAAGCGTGTTAAGATTCTGCACAGAAGCTCTACTGCTGGCAGATATTTCATGGATTTGTCTGGGAGGAGTGTCTGGTGCATGTCAAGGAATGTGGAAGCAGATAGGAAATGCTTCTCCTCATTTTACTAATATCAATTAGTGAATGGATGCCATGGCACACACTTGCAGATCCAAGATTTCAGATTGTGTAGGAGGGGTAGTGGGGGATGTGGAGGGGGCATAAGGCGCAATTTAAAACAAACAAAAATTCAAACCAACCTTCCAGATTTGATAGTAATATAAGCGCTTCCATGGTCAAGGGGTGAACAACGTTGTGTTGTAAACCTACTCACCTCACACTGCTACGGGTTCGAATCCCAATTGGGGCTCAACTTGTGAGACAGAAAGATCCTTACGGATGGTGGGAGGTATACAGTACTGGTTAAACGCAGGAATAAGTTGGTGATCTGCCTCCACCCCAAAAAAGCGACAGACATACATATATCCAAAATGTCTGAAAAGTGACGTTAAACAGACAGCAAACAAACAAACAAACATATTTGATAGTAAGACAAGACCACTGATCCATCTGAATTGTCGCTCTGTCTGGGCATGACTCTGAATAATTACCCCAAAACAAAAATGGATTTTGTTAAGAACCTACTTTACCATCAAAAATAATTACTGCATCTGTACCGTCAAATTACTGATTGGCTTAGTGATCGAGCAGCTGCCTCACATGAAGGGTGTTGTGGGTTTGATCACATTAAAGACTTCATTTGCTTTACGTTCAGCGTAAAACGTGAAAACACTTTAAATTTTGAACTCATTGCTTCAAGAAGACACCAACATGATAATTATGACTGGAAGATTGTTAATGTCAACAATAAATCCAATAATTACACTGATTGAAACAGTTTAGTCACTACTTTATATTGTTAATTCATAAATAAAATAAATCAAAAGACAATTTATGGCTAAATTCATTTATTATCTGGCAACATGACACAACAGGGACCTATTTAAAAGCTGGATCCAGCGATTGTGGATTAGTTCCTTCAGATAGGTTTATGAAATAGATGACTGATGCTAAATGTCTGGGTTATTGAACTTACCGGTACTCATAATCGAGACTTCTTCATTCATGGACTGTGCTTAATGGACTGAATACAGAATTAATATACTGGTCAGTGGATTATGTTGCCAGCCTTTGAAGGAAAGCATTAGGGTTTAGCTTGACATGACATCAGTAATATCATCACAACCACATGCTGCACTGCACTGTTCTGTCATATTTGGCAGATCTAAATGGCACTCAAGTTTCCTTATGAAACCGTAAAATTTGCCCAGATGTCAAGCATTGGATAGACACATTTTTGTGTGGCCTTTTCGAAGGAAAATGCATAAAATAGGGAACACTTTGTCGTCTGTCAGTCAGTCACAGTCCTTCCGTCACGAAAACTTAACGTTGGCTATAACTTTCTCATTTCTTGATATTTCTTCATCAAACTTTCAATATATACTCATCATGACAACATCGACATGACCATACTAAAATATAAAGGTCAAGGTCACACTGAAGGTCATTATATGGGTTAAATACTCATTTTTTATTCACGAAAACTAAACGTTGGCTATAACTTTCTCATTAATATATACTCATGACAGCATCGACATGACCATACTAAAATATAAAGGTCAAGGTCACACTGAAGGTCATTATATCGGTTAAATACTAAATATTTTCTTCACGAAAACTTAACGTTGGCTATAACTTTCTCATTTATTGATATTTCTTCATCAAACTTTCAATATATACTCATCATGACAACATCGACATGACCATACTAAAATACAAAGGTCAAGGTCACACTGAAGATCATTATATGGGTTAAATACTAATTTTTTTCTTCACGAAAACTTAAGGTTTGCTATAACTTTCTCATTTCTTGATAACTTTCAGTATGTACTCTTTGTGTCAACATTGACATGACCATACTAAAATATAAAGGTCAAGGTCACACTCATTTTTTTATTCGTGTGAAAACTTAAGTCAGGCCAGTTTGTCAAGGTCATTTATCTGGGTCCAAAAAACCTTGTTATACTGACAAAGCGCTGACAGGCGACACACGTGTTCCGCGGAACACACGTCTAGTCTAGTTTTAAACTAGTGTCACATTTCTCCTTGAAACATGCAACTTTGTGGAAGTTAACAGACTCCAAGGAAGAGACAACAAGAACTAATGGTAGCCCCCCCCCTAACCGCACCCTCCCCTCCCCACCTCCCTCCCCACACACCCACCACCACCAGCACCACCAGCACCACCCTCCCAACTTTTCAACAAAAAAAAGGATCTTCAAAATTCAATACATTTTCTATCTTTTATATCCACAAATCCCCCCGCCCTACAATTTTTTATAAGAATGCCCCCTTGGCATTTTGCGCAGTGCCCGCTACTATTAGGGAAAATAGGGTAGCTGTCCCAATATGCTGTGTGAATGAGACAGTGTTTTATTTGTTGATAATTTTAAAATTATTCTAAATCAATTTTCGGACTGGGGACATTAATGCATTCCTTTTCAAAATCAGACCAGATCAATTGCATGTTGTACATTTTTTAAATACAAATTGTATAAATTCATCTGGTAATGACTTGTCAGGGCTCCAAGAATAGGATAGCCCCACGCCGGCGGCTAGTCCAATCTGAATCTGGGCTAGTCTCTCTTTCAAAAATAGTTGCCCGTCGGGCTAGTCAAAAAATCTCGGGACAATCAAACTGTGCAAACTAAAATTGAACCAGAAATCATCTTTAATCGCGTGTAGTTTGAAGCCATATTATTATTTGTTGAAAAATAAAGAGTTCTCTCCCTTGATTAAAGTTCATCAATTTGAAAGCGTGCATTTCATTGGTTGATTACAGTATTTTTTTTTTTTATATGATGCAATGGATAAATAAAAGGAAAATAAAGAAAAATAGAACCTTATTGTTTGATTCTAATAACACATGTGTATTATTAATTAATTATAAATAAAACAAAGTAAAAAAGCGAAGTATTTAACATCGACAAAACTATGTACCGGCAACTATTCATTGGTACTAACAATTTCAGGGCAACTAAAAAATAAATCGGGGGCAAGTGGCTTTTCAGTCAGGGCAAGTGGACTTTTGAAATCTACTTGCCCTGGGCTAGTCCCCAATTTTAATTATTTTCTTGGAGCCCTGCTTGTTTTATGTCAGGTTTTGTCAGGAGAAATTCTGGAGGAATATTTCTGTACATTATTATTGATATAATTATTCATATTTATTTATTTATGTCCTTTGAAAATATTTATATAATTGACATATGTCTGAGTCACATTCTGTACTTGTTCATATTAAGGTATGCAGTGTATTAGGCAGAAATTCAAGAACTGGGTGTGCAAATATGCAAACAGAGTGTGCAAATAATGTGCTAACATGCGTTACGCGCCAATTCGCGACAAGTGGGTGTCTGGGATAATTTATTTTCACAGATAAAGGTAAAAAAGGTGCATTTTAGATCTTTTTTCTTCTTTAAATGTATACAAAACATAACAATATTGAGATAGTAAAAGTTTGAAAGAGAAAAAAAAAATGTTTTACCACGCCCACTCCTCCAAATATTGGACGGGATTTTTTAAAAAGGCCTGTGCAAAAGATGGCTGCACAGTTGACTGGCTGATACACTGAAGGTACGGTAGTGACGGTAGTGATGGAAAAGTGACTGGGTGAAAGATAATATTCCTTGGTGACCAGATATGACAGTTCAATGTACAAATTAATTATATACTGAAAGAAATTTAGCAAGTTAGCTTAAATAAATATATTGTAATTTTATTAGTATTTGAAAACATTGGAATGACATAGGGTGATATTCTTTTTCGTCTGTTATTTGTGTTCCAATGTAGGTATCAAGAGTTCTCTCCCATTTAGTTAAAACAGCATTTTTCAGATTTAAAAAATACAAATCTGGTAAAGAGCTTGATTAAACTTTATTAAATAATTGTTCTGGGTCTCAAGTTATAAAAAATGCAAAACCTTGCCGTTATAAAGATATAGGGAACCAGAGTTTACCATTTGTGAAATTACCTCCCTTTACATTGAAATAAGAACGATATTAGAATTTATGCATAGCTGATAAATTTAAACATTTTGATTTTTTTCAGATATCATTTGAAAACAATGCCCTTTATATAATTCATAATTATGGTAATTAATATAATCCATAATTATGTTAATTAATATAATCCATAATTATGGTAATTATATTGTTCAGGACATCTGCCACACAGATTGTCCTGAACCTTCGCCTATCACCGCTGCGGGTTCGAATCCCACTGGGAGCTCAACTTGTAAGTGAGGAAGTGTCGATTCTTATGGATGGCGGGAGGTGTACAGTACTGTACTGGTTCTACCCAGGAAAATTATGTTTAATATAATCCATAATTATGTTAATTAATATAATCCATAATTATGTTAATTATATTGTTCAGGACATCTGCCACGCATAGTCTAGAACTTGAGTAATTGGATTTACCACATTTACTTGCTAAACTTATTTCTTTCAGTATATATGTAGATTTAGACTACTATATCTCCGTGGCCGAATGGTTAACGACGTTGCGTTGTAAACCTTCGCCTCTCACCGCTGCGGGTTCGAATCCCACTGGGAGCTCGACTTGTAAGTGAGGAACTGTCGATTCTTATGGATGGCGGGAGTATGGACGGGAGGTGTACAGTACTGGTTCTACCCAGGAAAAATGGGTGGTCTGCCTACACCACAAAAATCAACCGTCATATATACCTTACATGTGTTGAAAATGACGTAAAAACACCATACAAACAAGTTTAGACTACTAGATAATTATATATATAAGAAAAACTTTACATGGCAATAACTTGATATATAAGCCTAAAGGGTGTAGACATAACATTTTCATAGATTTTTCATAACGTTCCAGTCCAGATGGCTGCCAGATCTTGAGGAAACATGTTGAAACATTCTGTTCTGAAAGGTTTCCACACATAATTATGTCATTGTCAACTTTGCATACAATTTCCTAACACCTTGACTGATTTTAATTATGAGATCTTGAAGGTGTCCGAACATTAATTTTGTGGTCACACTTATTTTTCGTACCATTTTCAAACTTGGACAGTGCGATGCTGGTCTCTTCATGGGTTTCATTAATTGCTTATCAGTTACCTTTCATCACCATTTAACAAAGTCACCTTCTCGGCCCTCAAATTTGCTTCAGGAATAAGTTGTACCTCGCTGTTGTCTTGTGACGATGCTAGGCTGACGTTCACTGAAAGAAAAAACGCTGTAGACAGAACTGTTTTTATTCTTTGTCTGGCACATTAGAAGTATGCAGTAGCCTAGTAGTGGCATAGTAGCTTGAATGGAGTACCATGAAGTACTATGGGGAGGCTGCTTTACAATAATAGATGACATATCAGCAATGTCCTAGAAACAGTTCACTCTAAAGGAAAAAATGTAAGCAGACAAACTGCCGGTGAACAGCAAGAGTCATCATAGAAACATAGTATATCATAGAAACAGAGTATATCATAGAAACAGAGTATATCATAGAAACAGAGTATACAGCAATGTTTCAACAGAAAGTATTGTCAGAACAGATAGCCATCCAGTAAGGGGGTGGGGATGGGTGGGTGTGTTGGTGGAGGGTGGGGGGTCGACAGCAGAGCTGACAGAAGACGGAGTGAGGGATAGCGAAAGAAAAGAGCAGAAAAGAGGGTTTAGAAGGGGGATCAAAGAAAGAAAGAAAAAATATCAAGATGTCTTTATCAGACTGTTTAAATAGCTTGCGCAAGTTCACATCCTGTTTATACATTCGTAAACTACGCCCGCCATTTCCCAATGTGATCTTAACCTGTCATGTCAGTTTAATAAAAAAAACTGGTGTGGTTACTCTGAAAGTTTTTTTTTTTTGCACTCTATATAGCAAATAGCTGAAATCATCCCAATCCACATTAGTATTTCCTCAAATAGTAGCGCCTGAGCACTATGCAAAATGCCGATGGGGCGTCTTATAAAACGTTTTTTTGTGAAAATGCGATACATTTTGGACCACTTTGACGTCCGTCAGACTGTCACAAAACCTTAGGGTTGGTTATAACTTTCTCATTTCTTGATATTTCTTCATCAAACTTTCAATATATACTCATCATGACAGCATCGACATGACCATTCTAAAATATAAAGGTCAAGGTCACACTGATGTTAAACAAAAACTAAGTCAGGCCAGTTTGTCAAGGTCATTTATCTGGGTCCAAAAAACCTTGTTATGCTGACAAAGCGCTGACAGGCGACACACGTGTTCTGCCCAGTGGATTACAGAAAATATAGAATGATGTTATGGAGTAAGAGATGTGACAAATCATTGTTCAGAACAAATTGATTTTTTTTTTTTTAAATTTCATAAAAGGTTTTAGGGTCAGCACCTTAAAAATAGGGTCGGTCGGGCCACCGGAACACAGGTATTTTTTTATTTGGCCTTAGGCAAAATACGATACTGCAGAGCTCCAGATAAGGATTTGGACATTGAGTATTTTTACTCCATTGTTTTTATTTTAATTGGGTATTTGCATTTGCAATTGGGTAAAAAAAAAAATTTACCCCATCATTTATTTTTCAGTCGGGTATTTTTACCCGAACCGGATGTTTTCAATTGGGTATTTCCTTGTAAAATTAACTAACAACAAACAAAACGCATAATCAAACATGGTACTGACGTTTATCATTATGTTCTGTGCGTTTTACGATCAACGTTTTCCAACACATCAGATAAAATATCTTGAACAATGCTTTGTGAATCGTAGACAACATTGAATAGTATGTTATCTAAGATTATTTTTGAAATTTGTTTTGCCTCCGTTGACTTACTGTGGTCAAAATAGTTACTAATTGTATTTATTTGTGATTTTTTGCGGTGTTTTTTTTTCGTCCGCGTTTGTTTACATTCGTCGACATCTTTAACCGACGCTTGATTTAGATCGCCGAGCACCTACACGATATAAAAAGGGTACAGGAAAAAATGAGTAAATCGCGCACAATTAAAACTGTATTTCGGAACCAGTCTGTTCACTCGGCAGTTTCGGTCTTTTACCTACATGTATATTTGATTTTGTTTCGAGATATTGTGAGAACTCTGGGCCAATAGTTGCAATACGCGATCGATTAGAAATTAAAAATTGCAAATACGCAAGCAATTTGCGAGGAATTGCGTATCAAACATTTCTTTTGCATTATGATACGCATGGTTTTGTATTTATATTTCTTTTTCTACCATTTTATTAGCGTATTTACGCAAATACGCACGTTATCTGGAGCTCTGCGATACAGTACTACCTTTGACTAAAACCTGGCTAAGAAAGTGGAAATCTATTGACTATATTGTCGCTCAGTTACCCATTCCATCGGATCTTGCATGAGTGACTGTTTAATATTGAATTTATTGAACAAACTTGATAAATTACATGTAATATGATTTGAGGTTATGCCTTCATTAAATATTCAAATCGCGACAAAAAAAAGACGATATTTAAATTTCAAATATTTAATAACTGCCGAGATAGTTTTATATAACAAAAAAATGCTCCCATGAACACATTTTTAAGATTGGTTCAAAGATGTTTTCTAGATGGGTTCAGAGGTAAAACAACCTATATTAAGTCTCTTGAGTGAATGGTATATGTATCATAGACATACTATTATGTGAGGTGTCATACTGCCCTTTTGCTATAGTTACATGACAGCCTTTCATCATGTTCAAGAACATTTGGTCTTCTTATCTTTCTTTTCATATTCAGTATTAACTCTTGTTGTGTAATTCAAACTAGATCATCATACAGCATTCAGGCCTCTTAGTAATGGTGTCATATTATAATTAATGCACACACATGGATCTGCACTTAGGCCAGACTTTTTTAATTTTTAGGTTTAACGACCCGCCGACCCAAATTATTGCCGAAACTAAAAAAATAAATAAAAAAAATTAGCAATTTTTAAAAAAAAAGAAAAAGCTTAACTGGCTTGACTGGGACAGATATTTTGATTAGCCAGAATGCGCAGTTAATTTTAGACTTTAATACATGGTTTGGGGTTTTCTATCCGTCAGTTTGTCTGTCTGCATACAACAGTTTATAAGACCACAAGGTGAAATTTCATGAAGCTTGCAACAAATAATCAAAATAAACCATAATAGATTGCGTTTTAATTGACTTGTTACCTTGAAACTAAGATTAAAGTCATTTAATACTATTATACAATCTTTTTCTACCTTGAAACTAAGATTAAAGTCATTTAATACTATTATACAATCTTTTTTCATTTAGACGCCTTTGTGGGTATGTTTTCATGATTTTTTTTTTATTATTATTCCCTCCTCCAACCCTTCATTTTTCCAGAAAAAAACTAATAATAAAAAAAAACTGGCCTTACGTTTCAATCACCCCCCAGTGTATGGATGACTTTGCAAAGTTTGTTTATAGTAACTCCATTCAGGGGGGGGGAGTGGGGCGAACTGAAGATCAGGGGTTTGAGCCTCACTGACCCCACAGGGTTGCTTTTGTATCTCTTTAGGCAAGGGGGCTGGCATGGCGCAGTCGGTAGTGCGTGGATTTGTAACCGGAGGCCCCGGGTTCAATCCTCCGTGATGCCACTGAGTTTTGTCGGTATGTTCTTGGGCAAGACACTTTCCCTTAGCCTCGTCTGTCGGATGGGGACGTTAACCGGGCGGTCCCGTGTTTGGTCTATCCTCCGAGCACGTTAAAGAACCATAGGAATCTATTCGGTAATAAGAGTAGGGCACGGTTCCCGGATTCCTATGTATCCTTCCCCTCTCTCTGGGGCGGCTCTAAATAACCTATACTGTGTTGATGAGCCGTTAAACAACATTCAATTCCAATTCCTTAGGTAAGGACAAGTCTGTCGGTTGGGGCCATAAACCGGGCATTCCAGTGTACCGTATTTCCCCTAAGACGAGCGCCTCTCCCACACATTCTCCCCTCCCACCCCCATACACACACACACCAGCCTAAACCTTTTAAAGAAAAATCAATATATTTGCGATATTTTGTATAAAAAAATCCCCCCCACCCCGTCCCCTCTCCCCCCCCCACCACAAAAAAATGATAAAAAATAAAAACTGACTGCATATTGCCCGGGCGCTACTATTAGGGTATTAGGGGGGAAATACGGTATTTGTGTCTTTTCTCTGAACAGGTTAGGCCATGTTTTTAAAACTTTGTATTGATTTTCATTTATATTATATACTCAGTTGCAAAAGAAACTGGACACTTTGAACATTTACTTTACACTCTTTCCTCTTTATCAAGCGACAGTCCCTTAATGATTCGACCTATTGAGAAAAAAAAATGACAACATGATATTGGCAATGGAATGATAAAAACTTCGGTACCAAACATGGCATTTGGAATTTGTCAATTTAATTTTACAAAAACTGTATACAGTTAAATCTAAACAATTGAATTGAATGTTGTTTAACGGCTCATCAACACAGTATAGGTTATTTAGAGCCGCCCCAGAAAGAGGGGAAGGATACATAGGAATCCGGGAACCTGCCCTACTCTTGTTATCGAATAGATTCCTATGGTTCTTTAACGTGCTCGGAGGATAGACTGATACACGGGACCGCCAGGTTTACGTCCCCATCCGACGGACGAGGCTAAGGTAAAGTGTCTTGCCCAAGAACACACCGACGGAACTCAGTGGCACCACGGAGGATTGAACCCGGGGCCTCCAGTTACAAATCTGCCGCGCTACCGACTGCGCCACGCCAGCCCTCGAGAAATCTAAACAAAACTCAGTGCCCACTTCCTTTTGCACCTGAGTCAGGGCTTCTAAAATTGCCGGTTTATCAGTTCCCAGACCGAAATCTGTTTCTCCAGACCGTTTTTCTTTTCAAAATCTCTGTTTAAATCGGTCCAGATATTTTATCTATCAGTCGTTAAAAAATCTACAATTGCCCTTTACCCTCCTT
This sequence comes from Cyrtodaria siliqua, assembly GCA_037043455.1. Lineage (NCBI taxonomy): Eukaryota > Metazoa > Mollusca > Bivalvia > Adapedonta > Hiatellidae > Cyrtodaria > Cyrtodaria siliqua. The sequence goes on along the minus strand of JAWPHD010009775.1, from coordinate 49,466 downwards.
CTAATATCTTAAACTATGCCTTGCGGCAATATTCTTTGATCCATAACACGATTGTTTGTCACTCGCTGTCCGAAAGTAGGTCAATTCGGACTAAACCATTACCGATAGTAGGGAGTTTTCCGGAAGAGTCTTTAGCTAGGTAGCATGCCTTTGATGTGTGATCAGAGAAAGTATATCACGCGTTCTGTCGGTCCACTAAAGCGAGTGTTACCGTCTGTAATTTCTTTGATATACCGTAAGTCGTAAGATGTTAGCCTGTTTGCTTGTGTTGGTTTGTTTTTTTAAGTGGCCAAAGCTGGGACTGAATTTTTTTTGCGTCATTAAAAAAAATTAAAATACCGAGCGGTGTTACTTGTTTGTTTGATTTTTTTTTACAATAACTTTAAGTATAATATTAATGACATTAATTAAGGAAAGTGATCAAACCTTTTAAGTCGGACCGAAAAACATTTGGTATTAATTAAGCTAATTGATGAAAAACGATATTACTCAAATTTTTTTAAAATCGTATATAATCACGAAGCTGCAGCACAACGCATATCAAAATATACAAGTAAAATTTGATGCATGGCATCAGTTCGCCGCAAAAAAATTTTGGTCAAAGATGTGAGAGTGTTAGAACCGACAAATGAAATTGACTGCCTCTAAATTACATTAGTTACCACGGTGATTCTTCACGCGACTTCCGGTTTATAAGACACTTCCGGTTCAATTCCTCAAATGATCAACAATTTTAATATTGAGTGAAAAGTATTCATTCAGTAAAGCGAAGACATGATGTCAGTCATTAAAATGTACAAATTGTGATAAAGTAAGTTATAAATAATACAAATATAATAGAAACATAAATTTTAAATAGTTCTCTATATAAATGACTAAACGGAAAAAATGCATGGTGCAGCTGACATGGTGGGTGGGGTACTACGATTTTAGTGATTTTTTTCAAAATAAGTGCGATTCTTACGGCAGTTAAAAACCGGGACCGATTTGCATTTTAAAATTTTAGAAGCCCTGACCTGAGTATATATAATATATTACGAATACATGCCAGTTCAATCTATTGATTAAACAGTGGTATTTCTTGCATTAAATTTTGTTTAAAAAAAAAAATATCTGCCTACCTACCGACCCAAAATTTGAAATTAGGATCGGGAAAGGGCAAAAATAATTTGTTTATAATTACTAGTAATGACAAAACTAAATATATGTAAAATTAATTTAACAACATATAAAAAATGATACACATACTGATATACCATTTATTTAGTATATTTAATGATCATCATTATGCAACATGGAAGAAATAATATTGTTGGAAATATTAAATCTAAGTGTAGTAGGAATCGGATTGTGTGAGTGATGATGTTTTGAGTATGCGATATATACATGTGTATAATTATGTTATATTCATTTATATAATGATTTTGTACAATGTGCGGTGGCATGACCCCGACCCACAACACACTTATTGACAGGGAAATAAATGGATCACCTTTATGTGACTTAAACAATCAATAAAAAATAATTCATTAATTTTCAGTTCTGACAGATTTCTTATTTTCAATCTATTGATCCAGCGTATGTATTAAATCGGTCAGAACTCATGTGAATTAGTTAAATTGTGAATTAGTTAAATTGTGAATAAGTTTTTGTTTTTTTCCGTACTATCTACTTATCTACATGTACAATTATTGATGCTATCATCACACCCGGAGATATGTCACAAAATTGGGTCCCAACTTCGGTATTTTAAACCATCCCACCATTCTTAATGTCATCTATAACACTTTCTTTTTGTAGAAAATGCACATGTTGGTTAAAAGTTTAGAAAGTTGTTGCTAACTCCAGTTCCTGTCAATCAATAGCAGCCAGACTTACTTTGAAGCCTAACAATTATACAATAAATTCCACTGCTTATGCATTCCAAGTTTGTTTCTCAGCTGGAGTTCAAGTCAAAATAGACCATACTGTGTTTTGTGACTATTAAAAATTCACACACATGACTGAGGTGTACACTACTTCAGTAAATTCTAATTCAGTTTAGATTTTATGTGTTTATTTTGAATGAACAAATTAACTAGCTGTTAAGCAAATTCTATGTTTAACATACTTTTGGGTGGTAAGAAATTAATAATTATTTAGTAGCGTATGAAAAATCTTTTTTGGGTTATTTAGGGCTGAGAGAGGGCAAGGGTACAGGGGCATCGGGGACCTATTCTTGAAGATACTCTGGTTATTTTATTTTGCTGGAGGATACACTACAGTACAGGGAACCACCCATTAACAGTACAGGAAACCACTCATTAACAGTACAGGGAACCACCCATTAACAGTACAGGAAACCACTCATTAACAGTACAGAGAACCACCCATTAACAGTACAGGAAACCACTCATAAACAGTACAGAGAACCACCCATTAACAGTACAGGGAAACACTCATTAACAATACAGGAAAGCACCTGTTAACAGTAAAGGGAACCATTCATTAACAGTACATGGAACAACCCATTAACAGTACAAGGAACCACCCATTTACATTACAGGGAACCACCCATTAACGTTACAGGGAAACCCATTAAAAGTTCAAGGAACCACCCATTAACACAGTGTTAACAGTAAAGGGAACCACTCATTAAAAGATCCCTCAGACATGAAACAATGGGTGGTGAAAATAAACCCCTGCTGTGAACTGATTCTTGCTAAAACGCTTTTTCCACAGTCACACTTATTTCTCATTTTTGCAGATGATTTAGAATCCTGAAAAACTTTCAAGACACTTATAAATATTGTCATTTCGTTGAAAGCAGAGATCATAAAAACAATTTTAGAGTGGATTGTTAAAAATGTGAAACTGTCTGATGTGCTGGTGTTCCTCTTGCAATCCTCCGCCTGAGTTCCAAGTGTGGAGCGTATTGATTTCATATCTTCTTACATTCTGTTTCGGAACACGGAAAACATTTCGTACCCAGTTTGGATTTGGATTTTTCAAAGAGACTGTGGCGTCCGTTTTAAGGTAATAGTGGAAGATTGTTGTAATACATGTACCTGATTGTAGTTTGGCAGTGAAAATCAATAGATGCATGGTCTGCATGGAGAGTTTATGCAAACTTGGCTCTGCTCATCTCTACTCCCAGATAAGCTTTCCACTATCTCTCAAATACGTGTGCTTGTATTTAAAAATATGGCTATGCCAATGTGATGTCAGTTTGAGCTACGTGCTAAATGATGGCATCATAATCTGTTTACTGGCCATGACCTATAAAATTATCGTAGATTGACTTCAGTTTATTTTCTTTTATGGTAAAGCTTGTCACAGAAGGCTCTGTGGTTTCAGATAATTTGTCTTGTCATTTGTTATTCATTTGGATGTGATCTGACCACAATCAGTGGCAGTAAATATATACTGAGGGAAAAACGTTTAGCATGTTTTTTTAGATGAAATAATACTGTATACAAGATATACTGATATTTTGGGACTTTACGGGCTTGACTCCTACGTTCATTTATTCGTTACGTCATTAAAATGTTCGACTGTTATTAATGTGTGTTTAAATAAAATATTGTGTCTATGGCAGTAGTTTCTTGACAACTTTACAACCAAAAATGTATTATTTCCAGGGTGCAACAAAACCTTTTTTCCTTCAGTATATTAATATAATATGAACCTCTTAAGTGGAAAGGCCACCTGTTTTGTTTGGCAGAAAATGTGATCATGTAAGACAGACTGGACAATGAGAGGGTAATTTTAAACGATTATATTGACTTGACCAAAAGTAATACAAGCAATTGGAGTGGACAAATAACATCTTGGATGGTTGTTTGAATGAATGAGTGAATGTTGCTGAGTGGCTTATCAACACATTATAGGTTATTAAGAGCCACCCCAGATAGAGGGGAAGGATACTTAGGAACAGTGTATTAGGCAGAAATTCAAGAACTGGGTGTGCAAATATGCTTAAAGGGTGTGCAAAATAATTTGCAAACACGTGTTACGTGCCAATTCGCGCCAAGTGGGTGTCTCTGGAGTAATGTATTTTCACAGATAAAGTGAAAAAGGTGCATTTTAGATCATGTTTGTTCTATAAATGTATACAAAACATAACAATATTGAGAAAGTCAGAGTTTGGAAGTGTTGTTAAGGGGAAAAAAAAGAGAATTACCCCATGGTGTGCAAAAGACAGCTGTACGGTTGGCTGGCTTATACACTGCACTCCGGGAGCCCTACTTCTTCTAATGAACAGATTTTTATGGTTCTTTAACATGCTCTGAGGATAGATGTATTGGAGGTTTACAGTCCTCATCTGAGGGACAAGGATAAGCAAAGGTGTCAAATTTAATTGCTTGTATAAATGAAGTGTGATGTCTAGTTTAAGAAAAATACATGGCCTCACTTGAGGTCTAGTTATGAAAATATCTCCCCTCAAGCATTTTATGGGAATAATATAAAAAAAAAAAAGGAAAAAAAAGCACACACACACTCTCTTATATGAATGCCCCACTTGTGTAAAATGCAATGCGAGGGTTGGCAGTATTCCTTTTATGTAAAGTACAAATACATAAATGCCCCACTTGTGTAAAATGCAGTGCAAGCGTATACAGTATTCCTTTTCTGTAAAATACAAATATATAAATGCCCCACTTGTGTAAAATGCAGTGCGAGGGTATACAGTATTCTTTTGCTGTAAAATACAAGCCAGGTTTCTTTCCTAACATTGGCTGCCAAGGCTGGCAAATTAGAATGAACATTATTGATTTTCTGAAGTAATAATTTACTCATCTTTACTCACAGTTCTCTGCTCTTTCATTCATTCTGCTCATACATTTTAATATTAAACATACATACACAAGTGGTTGTGTCTGTTGTAACCTGTTTTCTTACATCAATATTGAGTCTTAAACCACTACGAAAATCAATGTCCAAGTAGCAAAGCAGCTGTTTCACCTACTTTCAATATATTTGTACATTTCTTTACCAGCTGTTTAATTTTACTTTTTTTTGGGGCCTCACTCAAGTCAGTGGTCAGATTGGTAGAGCAGGGGCTGCACCCAAGTCTGTTTTTGGATTAGTAGAGCAGGTGTTGCACGTTAGATCACCTGTGACAGAAAGGGCTGCACCCAAGAAGTCTGTGGTCGGATTAGTAGAGTAGGGGCTGCATGTTTGATCACCAGTGACATAATGGGCTGTACCCAAGTCTGGTCGGATTAGTAGAGCAGGGGTTGCAAGTTTGATCACCTGTGACAGAAGGGGCTGTACCCAAGTCTAAGGTTGGATTGGTAGAACAGGGGTTGCATGTTGGATCACCTGTGTCACCGTTATTGCAGATAAGTCTTTAAACTGAGTTCCAGGTCACAAAATAGCATTTGTATTAAATGAGATGTTGGTCCGTAGGTCTGTCGGTCGGAGTTCGGTCAATAATAACCCTTAACCCGCTGAGCACGGCTATAATAGCCTCTGCGTCCATTGTAAACCCACATCAGCCTGCGAGTTTACAATGTCCGACTGCTGATCAGTAATTTTCTCAAAAAAACACCTTTGTCACATAAATGAAATGATCTAATTCAAAGAAAGAACAGTCCGTTATATATCTGTAGCGGTTGAGGGATAATAATAGTTTACATTTACTTAGCGGGCTTGGTAGCTCAGTGGATATGGCTTGGCTTTAGAGTTGCTCACTTTACCTGCGTGGGTTACACATTTTACCTGCATGGGTTTGCTCCCTGGCAGAGGCATGCTGGGAAACTTCATCTTTCATCTCGTCTCTCTCTGAGGTTGCTGTCCCAGTATCACCTAATAAATTATTACGATGTGCTTCAGAGATTTTTTTTTTTAAAGATTTTCCTATATAACTATGTAAATTTACTACTTTCAGGTCAGAAGACATGCATGCATGTGCACAGTGTGTTCCCGTACCTGTATGTGCCATATGATGGGACGGCACCCTGGGATCGGTACCTGCGACAGTTTGCCACAAGTCTAGACAAGGCCATCAATGTGGCGCAGGGTCACGGCCAGTCTAACTTGCAACACGTGTACAAGATAGTACTGGTGTCTGGCACGTAAGTATTTTCTCCAGCAACTAGTTTTTTATTCTTCTGTCTGACTTGTTCATGCTGCCACCACTCAAGTAACACCTTGGTGATACGGATGGTGATGAAGGGGTTTAATAATGAACATGACAAAATGAACATGCATTTGGGGGGATTATACCCCTCTACAATGATAAGCAATGTCCTGGGAACCAAACGGGGCTATCATCAAACGAGTCAACTTTCCCAAATCAGGCAAAATTTAATATTTTCATTACTGAATCTGAAAAAACACTGAAATATTAAAGGGGTTGGTAAACTATTTTCCAACAAGGTTTATTTCAAAGGACTGTAAAACTTGAAAAAAGCTGAAAGAATTTATCAAAATGCCATGACAAATAAAGGAGATATTCCCTATTGAAAATTTGCAAAGAAACATAAATGGAGGTGGGCATCTTGAATCGATGAGTCATCTCGCCATTTTACCATATCGACAAAATACCTTTTAAAGCAAAGAAAATCACTGCAAATTGATTAAAAATAAATATACAAATGTAATATTGACAAAATATCATTATATATGGCAAAAAGGTGCGATGATGTCAACGTTCCAAGGTGGCTGCTCCATTTATGTTTGTTTGCAAATTTTCAGTAGGTCATATCTCCTTTATTTTTCATGGTATTTTGATAATTCTTCCATCTTTTTTCAACTTTTTCAGAGCCCTTTTAACTAAAAGTTGTTTGAAAATAGTGCATCAACCCCTTTAACAGGAATGTGTGACTCAAGACCTCTGTAACCTTGTGTTATATTCATTATCATATACTTCACAAACGTAGAGAATAACAGATTATATAATGAACCACATTTGTTTTTACCTGCATGCATGTATATTTGCTTTTACCTGCATGCATGTACATTTTCTTTACCATGTAAATTTAGCAATCATATTCTCACAAGGGCGTAGCTATCTGCAGGCAGAGTATGTAAATACGTACACATTGATTTGAAAAATAAGAAATATAAAAATACAAACATACAATAAAAACGAGGGGGGAACAGGTAATAAGGAAACATATTTTCTCACTCAGTTTATATGTACCTTGAAAACTAGTGATTCCGGCTAATCATCAACATTTTAGCCTCAAAAGAGGTATTTAAAAATTGGGAACTACTCCCAAAATGCTCTACAAACAGTCTATTAAACCATTTTAGAAATATTTTATTATTAAAATTTTGTGTTTCTTGGTTTCAAGAACCTAAGTACCCAATATCCTGTAAAACCTCAGTGTGTTCTGAGAATGTAATGAGCTTTAAATTAACTGGTTTCATTGGTTCAATTTTTATCAACGAACCAATCAGAATGCTTCATTTTTATTTTCATTTGGTTGCTTCCATCATGACACCACTTTCTGGTATTATGACATCACACCCTGGTATTATGACATCACGTCACCATGGTATTATGACATCACTTCATGCTGTTATGACATCACGTCATGCTATTCTGATGAACTCGGTGTGTTCTCAGAACAGAATGAGCCTTTTAATTGCAGTGAGAAACAGATTAAGACTGTTTGTATCACTCATTGAGTAATGAGTTTCTTGAAACCAAGAATCACGAAATTCTAAAAAATAAATAATTCTAAAATGATTTAGTAGACTGTTTACAGAGTATCTACAAAAACCAACATCATTGGCATGTGGAGCGTGGGTGGCATGCCCCTGCACCCCGCTAACATATTGTGATTCTTGCATATGCTTAAAAAATGTTCATGCCCCTGTTTCATATTCTGCTATGCAAAATATCTGTATGATGAAAATAAAGTTTAAACTGAGTTTGCATTTTCATGATCATGCATTACATGGTATTATGCATGCGTGTTATATTGTGGAGCTGCCTCGTACGCACATATCTGATTTCAGTAGTTCTGCTATGTTCACTTCATGTTTATTAGTTATATGATACTATATTTGTTAATGTTATGACAAAGTATTAATTTTAAGCAATATTGATGTCGTTTTACGATCCAGTCTTATTTGGTGACCAACAATTTGCATTTTAAGATACTGAGGTAAAGGCAATATTGTTCCAAAGTTCCCGCTTAAGTAATAAATAGGAACTTTTCTAAGTAATACAGAGATTTTGCATAAAGCAATTCCAACCCTCAGTATAACTGTCCTTTTATGCCCCTTATGCATAAAGTAATCGCACCGTCCGTCTGTTCATCCTTCTGTCCGAAACAATCATGTCTCAGTCATAACTTTGAAAGAAATGAAGGGATTTCCATGAAACTTCACACAAATGTCAACTCCAATGAGAAGGTGTGTCGGGTCAGTAACTCAAAGGTAAAGGCCGCACTTTGAAGTAAAGGTCAAACGAGTCAAAATGTTCGGGGGGGGGGGGGGGGGGGGGGGGTTGGGGTTGGGGGTTGGGGGTTGGGGCATTTGTCAGTTATTGGTGACATTTCTTGTTAATAAAAAACAATTATACCTTGTGTTGGAATTCCCAATCTTTACCAGATACCAATATATTTTGGTTGACATCTATTATTATTTCGAGATTTCTCCTAGTCCCTTTAAAATTTCATTATATTGTGTTAAAAGGTGTTCTGTATCCAATATTTAAATTTTAAGATCCATTCAAAATTTTGGAATATTATTTTATTTGAACTGTTGTATGAAGAGAAAAGTAGAATTCATATTAATTGCTTTTAAACATAAGAATTTATTTCAGCGATTTTACTATGATGCCAATAGATTATTTGAATGTTTATTTTCAGATCTATGTATGGTTACCACAACAAAGAACAGCAGTTCCTGAAAATATACATGTATAACCCTCTTATGATAAAAAAGTAAGTATGAGTTTAGTTATGGTGACAGAAAATACTATCAAGGGCACGAAAATTCCATTCGTCCGCTTGCCATGATGAGTGCTCATTGATGCAGGACGAGCAGAAATTTAGATAAAGTCTTTAACAATTTATCAATTTGACCATTCAAATATTACGTAAGACGAGTGGCTCAGAATATTATTTTCCTGCCCTGCTATCGCTGACCTTTTGATGAGTATTTCACTTACCCTACAAACACAGCAGTGTTTGACATTAACGTTTAGGACAAGTAACTTTAAAAATTGACTTGTCCCCAGCCAAATTTACTTGTCCCCGCACTTCATGTAAAAGTGATAAAAAAACAAGATCATTATCATTTTTCTGGGGGTTTTCAACTGGCAGATATCGCCACATTTTTTTGTTTATTTTCTAGACTCGATGATCACCCAGCCGCATGTCCACCTTCATGGATCACCTTTTATAAGCAGATTGCGTATGTCTGGGTGACAAGGACTATTTATTTTTCAAGGTCAAGTTAGGTCATTGCCGGTGTCTGTAATATGTATAATGTTGTGAGAAAATATGGTTTAAAATAAGCCACCTACCGTCTACGCACATGTTCGACATGAGATCGGCAGTTACCGTAAAATTGATTGGTTAAATAAAACTGGCAACTCAGCGATCCAAACTGCCTCATCCATTTTTTTTTCAAAAATAATATCGGAAAGGAATAGACACCATCTTGGATACTACTTTTCGGTCATGTGGGTTCAGTCACGTGTAATAAACAATGGCGGCGCCCATAGAACCAGCATGCTGCTTGTTATTCCGATGATCTACGAAAATGAGCGAGTTTGTACGATTTGTACGCAATTAATTACAAAATATTTTATATTTAACTATAAAATTTAAACAAAAATATGTTTAAAATCAATCCATTTCCGATTTTTGTTACAGTTTACGCGGTACTTTGCCGGGGCAAATAAACCAAACCCATCGAATCGACGTTAATATCTTTGGAAATATCTACGAGCAATATTTCCGATGATATACGGAAATGAGCGAGTTGTCGTTTTTCCTCGTAATTACACGAAAGTCATGCCTCAACCAATGAAAACAAGAGAGTTTGTATTCATCATTTATAAGGTGCTCGATGATGTCTTGACACATTTTTTCACTCGCGATTTTTCAAAATTTAGTTGTCCGTCGGACAGGTCACCTGGGACAATTAACTTGTCCCCAATAGAATCTGCATGGCATCGGACAAGCAGACAACCGTAAATGTCAAACCCTGCACAGTTTAATCATAGGTTGTGACTTTACTTGGGGGAAAAAATCACAAAGAAATAAACAAATTGATATGTACGCATGTATGCATGGGGTTTAACGTTGCTTTTAAGAATATTGACCATTTTGATCATAAATCAATTTCTTAAATGCTTCACTATAAATTACACTTTTCAAATAAACGTGATTTCATTTCATTTTCTTATACATGAGATAGTTCTGCACTACCTGTACAAATAATTGTCTACATTGAATGCTTTGGTGAAGAAAAAGAAAGATTTTAAGATGTTTAATAAAACGGGGTCCAGGTTTATAGTGCTGTGGCACTGGAATAGCATGCAGTAGACACATTAGTCACATTATACTGACATAGGGTCGACTAGTTCTAGAGCAACCCTTTATATGCTGAATGCCAAGCAAGGGTACTACTAGAACCCAGGGTCATTTAAGAGCATATTCCCCCTATCCTTTAATTCTAAAATCTAATTTCCCCCTACTCCATAATTAACCCCCTATCCTTTGATCTCTCTACTCTATCCCTTAAAAACAATAAATCTCCAAAATGCATTATACCTGTCTATAAATAGCTCATTTTATTATATGCTTTTCAGTGAAATATTGGATTTTATGATTAAAATAAGAATCTTATATTTTCATTGTTTATATTTCACATGTGAAAATATACATATTAGAACATATTTTCACTCAAAATGACTTCATGCAACTGCTGACGTTGTTTACGTTGTTGTCATTGTTTTGGTGCATTATATTTTTTTGTGCATAAATTTCCAGGTTGTGAGTACCGGTATATAATAATAGAATATTTGTTGGTTTGTCATGAATAGGATTTATCTTCATCTCGAAGTGAGAAGACTCAAATATTTTCATGAGTGCCACTCGTGCTAAAACACTCGTGAAAATATGTTTTCTCACTTCTCGATAATAAATCCTATATTCACTCAAAACAAACAAATATCCTCTATTTAGGCTATACTTCTTAAAAATGTTTTCATTTACAGTTGAAATGTACTTCAAATTGCATCCAAATAAATCGTGATCCGTAAAAATATTGGTCACCCAAAGGGTACCTCCCTCGCACACCCACCCCATGACATTCAAATTTAATTCCCCCTATCTCTTAATTTATTTGGAAGACCCTGGAACAATTTATATTTAGACTGGTAATGATCTGACTGGGAATTGAACCTTTGACCTCCCGCGTTTGATGGACTCTGTAGATGCAAATATAGAGGATCTTACATGAGAACGAATGTTAGATTCTATTTATCACATAACTTATAACGTCACATTACGTCAGAAAACGTACATTAACGTCATGGACGTTATGTTGTACCACTAGTGGAATATCGAAAATATTGAATAGTGTTATTACAATCCCACACCGCATGTTATGTGATAAAGATGTTTTATGAACTATTGAGGAACATATGAGACCTGCTTGGAATTTGTCAGCCCATCAGAATTGCTGTAAAAAATAATCCAACATGGAGATTGTCCGATCGTTTTATGCATGATTTATGGACATGTGTTCGCTATTTTCAGGGCAGCGGATCTTCTTCTCGGAGGTGCTGTCCTTAACAAGCCATTTCAGCCACACGAATCACACATACCATACACACTACAGGTGAGTTATTCACTTTTTAAATGGTGGACAACTTTTCTTCGGGTATAATTCATCATGTGGTCAACGTACACGTACATATGACTTATTGAACCATGTATAAACAAAAATATCACAAATTTGCGATGCAGTTAAGTGATGCGGTTGAGAGAATTTGACATGTTGGTTTAAAACATTTCAAATAGTTTAATTATATGCAACATTAAAGACACATAATGTGACTTTCACTTGCATAGATTTCATATATGCAGATGTCTAAATGTAAATCCAGTAATATTTTCTTAATACCATGGTAGTATATCTATACATTAATATTTTGTTATTAGCAGTCATAATATCGTCAACAGAATGTTCCTTATATGCATTTAACACGTGCAAAATTTCGGGTTGCTGTGACCTACTTTGAACAAAATATAGGTCACATTCAGTCTCCACTACAACATGCATTCCATCACTGTCACAGACATAAATTCAATTCAATATTAAGTATGTTAGGAACAAATATCTAACGGGATTGACATTGGTGTTGGTAAAATCAAAAATTTGGACTACTTCATCATTGGGCTCAACATGCAGGCCATGGCCTTCTAATATTGAAAACGTCTTAGTTTGCAGTATAAGGGTACTGATTTCTGCTATACTTTCCCTGGGTAAAGTCCCAAACCTTTCGAAAGTTAGTAGATACTTCCACAGCAAGTTATTTATGAAGTTACAATGATTATATAATTTGTTAAAGAAAAGTGAAGAGCACTATTACAGAATAACTGTACGGAGGTTTAAAGGCCAGGGTTGAGTATAAAAAACCCAAAATGGCCACAGAGAAACTTTTCTGTTCATTTTATGCGCTATGCTGCTCAGAGAGGTTTAATCACAAATTTCTAAATAATAAAGCATTTTTAAACCATAAGATTTGGCATGTAAATACATTAAACATTACTCTATACAGATATATCAAAATAATTATATAATGTATTTATTTTCAATACTTTCTAGAACAAAACTTTTATTCCTAACTGTCAAATTTTGAATTTGGTGCATCTATTAATAGCTGTACCTGTAAAAATAAGATCAGTGATTGGTCAGAGTGCTGAAACCTTTATCTTGAAGCAGGCGAAATATTAACTGGCTACAGTGTATACATAATGACCGTAGCCTCTACCTTACACTGGGGTTTAAGTAACTGAATCTTTAATTGTGTGTAAAACATGTTGAAGTACTGCTTTGCCACTGCCCACAGATGTATTCTATATGACTTGTTTTTTACAGACACAACTGGAATCAACAATAATAAACAAGCATTCAGGAACAAAACCTTTCAGTCAAAACAGTGCTTTCTAGAGTCCAGGAACCTCTGATTGAAACAGTCCGAAATAAAAGAAATGTTAACTTTACAATACAGTGTAAACTAATATGTGATGATTTACTTTCAGTTGTTTATCGACTATAACCTATATGGAATGAACATGATTAATGTTGGTGCAGTCAAGTTCCGCAGAAAACTTTCAAATGGTAAGTATGTTTCACGTGTACCTTAAAACATGTCTTCCACTTAGGACTGTTCCATTAAAACATACCCGGGACCAAAGGAAGGCAGTTTAAACATCTTTAGGTGAACCCTATTTTCTGATTATTTTTTTTTAAACCAAATTTTGCATTCAATTTTAAAAGTGCCTTCATGGGGTCCATGTATGTTTTAATTGAATAGCCTTTTAGATGCAATATTTCAAATCATTTAACAAAACATCAAAAATCATGTTTATAGAACGAAATAACATAATGTTTGTTTAAACCTGTAAAGAATATAGCCATGCATGTATGCCACATATGTCATGCAATCATGGAAAGTACAGTCTGTTAAACCTCGGACACACAGACAGAGGTCTTGTATATTTTGTGTCCAGGGCCCTCTTTCTGTATTGAGGGAATGGGGCCGGGGCCGTTAGAGGGGGGGAATTTTGCGTCAATTTTAAAGGAAATGGGATTTTTTGGCTACAAAATTTGCATCAGTTATATATCTATTTCTATAAAAAAATGTTGTATTAAAATCTAATAAAAATTACTTTGCATAGTCCTTATGTATTTATTTGCAGTAGAATCTCAACACTGTACTATAAGGCTGTTAATATTCTAACGATTTGGCATTGTGCGACATGTTTATATCGACACCGTATTACATCCGGGCAGTTGCGGGGCAGCACTATATTGTTACTTTTCCCGGTATTCTGGTACTTTTATTTGGAGGGGACGTGGGGGGGAATTTTCATAAAATTTGGGGCGAAAAAGCATACTCCACGGCAGGGGGAATTGGGAACAAAAAAACGTGAATCGAGGGCCCTGATGTCTATTTCTGTGTTGTTTATTATTGTGCAATATATTTCAGACAATGAAGCACCTGAGGTTGGTAGCCAGGGATCCAGCAGTCAGGGGTCGTATGAAGGGTTTGGGTCTGACCCCAGGACCCCTATATCCTTTACAGGCCTCCTAAACAGATCTGGAACCAGCACACCATCTAGAAGACTGTGGGAACATGAGAATATACCCAGGTAGGTCGAAACTTAATATTTGTCAGGTGGGGCAGAAGGTGGTCCAATGCAATACACAGGAGGCTGAAACAAACAAAACAAGAAACCCATTCAAGTCAACTTGATTTTTAGATTTTCATTAAAGTTTTAGAAATATTGGGCCGTCCAGATGATTTGAAAAATCTATATTGTTCTCGGTGAGTTTTAGCTCTACTGCCAAAGGTCAGGCTAGATTATGCTATCGCGCATTGTACGCTGCGTTGTCTTGTCTACTAGTTCATTCGTGTGAACGTCATAACACAATATTGGATTGTCACCAAAGAACAAGGTATGGAAAGTGGGTAATTTGGCTCCGAACATATTCAAAATGTAAAATACTACCATTTGTTGTGCATGTTAAAAGTAAATTGATCATATTTGATTTTCAAAATATATATTTTTTTATCTGTAGATTTAACCAGGTGGCATTTTTGGTAATTTTGTCATATTTGATAGGTTTTGTACCTTTTGGTCTTGAAAATGTCTTCAAAGTAAGTCATTTCAGTAAAGAGGACAGATTCCTGGGAGCTTACGTTGAAATTGAAATATAATATAGCTTGATTGAGATATGGTGTAATGACAGATAAAGGGACACATGACAATCTGGAAATTGTTATCAAGCATTCAAATTAGCGTGTTATCAAGCATTCAAATTAGCGTGTTATCAAGCATTCAAATTAGCTTCGCGATTTATTAATCCAGAATCATTTTAACTTTAGACTTGCTTGTATATCATTAAATATATTGTTGAGTTTTTGTTTTCTCTCGTTATTTTACCATAGTTTTTATAAATATATTATTGGGGCAATATAATAAACAGTCAGTAATAATCAACAACCAACAATTCACTTTTAACTAGTCCTGTGATTATTATTAATGATTGAACAAATGCATGTAATGTAGAAAAACTAACTGGACGCTGCGAGTTTCTTGAAAATCAAGATCAGTCGTGTTTCCCATTAATTATAATATTTTGACAGTGACCTATATCTTGACGTTATATTTACAGTGACCTATAACTTGACGTTATATTTACAGTGACCTATATCATGACATTATATTCCCAATGACCTATATCTTGACGTTATATTTACGAGGGGCATTCAAAAGTTTTGAGACTGATGCGCTTCCATAGAAAATACATGTAATTTGCATGAGGAAATCACAATGTCGTAACAGGTTTTTCAATACCTATTATAACATGTATGATGAAAATTTCGTGAGAATCCATTTTAAAACAAGAAAGTTATTGTCATTTGAATAGGTGTCACTCATATACACTGGTCATTTTATTGATAGTTATGAAGCCTGAAAATAAAAATGAAATTAGGAATTATATTAAAGTGCATAGCGTTTTGGATATTCCATGTAAACAATTATATAATGAACTGTGTTGTATTATATGAATCTCCTGCGGTTTCAAGGAGCACAGTTTTTCGATGGATAAAACATTTTAAGGATGGAAAAGTAAACATTAGAAGACAATAATTCCTATATATTGACCTTATATTAACAGTGACCTATATCTTGACATTATATTTACAGTGACCTAATCGACCAAATATTTACAGACCTATATCTCAAATTTACAATGAACTATATCTTTACCTTGTATTTACAGTGAACTATATCTCATATTTACAATGAACTATATCTTTACCTTGTATTTACAGTGACCTATATCTTGACCAAATATTTACAGTGACCTGTATCTCATATTTACAATGAACTATATCTTTACCTTGTATTTACAGTGACCTATATCTCATATTTACAATGAACTATATCTTTACCATGTATTTACAGTGAACTATATCTTTACCTTATATTTACATTGAACTATATCTTTACCTTATATTTACAGTGACCTATATCTTGACCTTATATTTACAGTGAACTATATCTTGACCTTATATTTACAGTGAACTATATCTTGACCTTATATTTACAGTGAACTATATCTTTACCTTATATTTACAGTGACCTATATCTTTACCTTATATTTACAGTGAACTATATCTTGACCTTATATTTACAGTGAACTATATCTTTACCTTATATTTACAGTGACCTATATCTTTACCTTATATTTACACTGAACTATATCTTGACCTTATATTTTTACAGTGAACTATATCTTTACCTTATATTTACAGTGAACTATTTCTTGACCTTATATTTACAGTGAACTATATTTTTACCTTATATTTACAGTGAACTATATCTTTACCTTATATTTTTACAGTGACCTATATCTTTACCTTATATTTACAGTGAACTATTTCTTGACCTTATATTTACAGTGAACTATCTATTTACCTTATATTTACAGTGACCTATATCTTTACCTTATATTTACAGTGAACTATATCTTTACCTTATATTTACAGTGAACTATATCTTTACCTTATATTTACAGTGACCTATATCTTGACCTTATATTTACACTGAACTATATCTTGACCTTATATTTACAGTGACCTATATCTTTACCTTATATTTACAGTGAACTATATCTTGACCTTATATTTACAGTGAACTATATCTTTACCTTATTATTACAGTGACCTATATCTTAACCTTATATTTACAGTGAACTATATCTTTACCTTATATTTACAGTGAACTATGTCTCATATGTACAGTGAACTATATCTTTATCTTTACCTTATATTTTTACAGTGACCTATATCTTTACCTTATATTTACAGTGAACTATTTCTTGACCTTATATTTACAGTGAACTATATATTTACCTTATATTAACAGTGACCTATATCTTGACCTTATATTTACACTGAACTATATATTTACCTTATATTTACAGTGAACTTTATCTTGACCTTATATTTACAGTGAACTATATCTTGACCTTATATTTACATTGAACTATATCTTGACCTTATAATTACAATGAACTATATCTTTACCTTATATTTACAGTGACCTATATCTTTACATTATATTTACAGTGACCTATATATTTACCTTATATTTACAGTGAACTATATCTTGACGGAGATGTAGAGAGACAGAGTACTTGTGACCTAGAGGTGGATGTTGTTGCTGCTGATATACTCAACAGGCTCGAGGTTAATGGTGAGTTGGAAACTATTTGGAATTAAATGTATACTCAGTTGTTTTTAAATCAGATATATTCCATGACATGATATAATATACTTCTTTTGTAATTTAAATATTACAAGACTGGATGGACAGAAAACAGTGTTTTTATATATTTAATGAGGTCATTACATATAGCATACACATATAAAACCATTCCAGAACAGAAGAATAGAGTCTAAAATTTTTAACTTCTTGTATTCTTTAAACTATAAAACAGAACTTAGTAATGCACCAACGCAGGCAGTGGAGGAATCGTATAGTGTTACCCTTGTCTGTATGACCCTCAGTCCATTGATTCTTGGTTCATGATTTTCTCAGCTGCATTTCTAAGCCATCAGTAGACCTACACCTTTGAATCTGTGTAAATCGTCAAAAGTCTACACTCTTCAAACTTCATAAACTGCTACGTGTAGCAGAGTACTACATATGCATACTATAAGTAGGTCACCTGCCTGACCTTGACCTACTTATTACAGTTCATTGATTCTGATTAAAGGGGCACACATCAGCCTTGATTTTTGTTAAACTTGCGGCATCCCGTTAGTTTTTCTACATAATTGCATTTGTTTGATAATCAATAAATATTATCAGAATAGTATTTATAAGGCAGATTGTTTTTGCATATTTCTAACTGTTGATTTTATTAAGCAATAGTGTATTTAAACCTATTGTAAAATAGAAAAAAATAAAATAAAAACTCGACATTTCATTTAATATGTACCAGCATTTTTCATGTCAAAATGATACTGGATTAATACATCAAGACGATCATTTTAATGCTTGATAAAACTTCAAGATTGCCACGAGTCCACGTAAGGTTTTACATTCGCTCCGTTCCTAAACTACTCAATAACCCTGCACTCGTCAAACTTCATAAAAACATACATCTAGAATATCAATATATAGAGGATCTTACATGAGTACTCATTCATTTTTGAATTTATTAAACGAGTTGGCAAAATGATATAATGCGAGGCTCTTGCTAACGAGTGTGAGAACGAATGTGAGATTCTATTTATTACATAACTTATAACGTGACGTCACATTACGTCAGAAAATTAACGTGACGTCCAGGGGTGATGAAGGGTTTATGTGATAAATATGCATACCAAAAGTAGGTCACCATTACTGATCTTGATCTACTTTATACGTTTCATTTGTTTCCAGCCAATGTAGGTGCCAACCCTGGTCTAGCGGCTCTGTGGGAGGATGAGCGACAGCGGCGTAGAGATCGGGGTGAGGCGACAGACATCGCCCCTCCAGGATCACCGGGTATGTAAACGTGTATTCTACGTGGTAGGAGAATATGTGGAATTCTTCATCGCAGAGTAAGATTTCTTAAAATGTCCAAAAATTGATCAAGGGGTATAGAGAGATTACTTATATACACCCTTTTTACTTCCTTTGATAACAAAAAAACAAATCAAAGGAAAGGAAGTCAGGGCTATTTCATTAAAACATACCCTGGACCACAGGAAGGCAATTTGATAAACATCTATGGGTGAACCCTATTTTTCGAAATTTAGTTCTTCAAACTCTGTTTTGAATCTATGGGTGGGTGTTCAATTGCAAAAGTGCCTTCCTGGGGTCCTCTGTATGTATGTTTTAATGGAATAGCCTTTAAGTACTGTAATGGAATAGCCTTTAAGTACTTTTACAATTTAAGTTTTAATTACCGGTACTATTTTTTAATTATCATGGAGTTAACGCATTGTAAATATATTTTTGTATGCACCCTTCACCATGATTGTGGAGCACCCACACTATGATGGTGAAGGGGACATACAGCGTTACTCTTGTCCATTTGTACAGACTACAGTTTGCTTTTATATTAGGGATGTTCCATTAAACATACCCACGACCAAAGGAATGCAATTTAAAGATAAATGGCCACCCTTTTTGTAGTATTATCAATTAACACATTTAATTCTTAAACATCATATGAACATTTCTTGATAGTTTTGGAGAGAAACATATATTTAAATCCGCTACTAAGTTGTATGTAAAAATAAGTATTATTTGCATGACGTAGTTACTACTTTTACCACCGCGTGACTGCACGGGCAAATGAGGTAAATCTGAATTGTATAGCTGAACAACTATTGCCAGATAATTGATAAATACATTTACCTGTGGTTTAATTTACCTGTTCAAAGTTTTTTACGTCATCAAATAAAATCTTATTCTCGCTTTTCACAGATATTATAATGTTTGAATTGTAAATAACTATTGTTGTGTATTGATTTCGATTTAAATGAACATAAACATGTTCATGAAACAAAACATGGCCGGAGAACTTTAATAAACATCTATGGGTGAACCTTATTTTCTAAACGCAGTTTTGCATCTCTGGGTGAATGTTCCATTCAAAAGTGCCTTCCTGAGGTCCCATGTATGTTTTAATGATATAGAACTTATTATTTGATGGGTGATGGATATTTATTATGAAAAATGCCTCCCCATATAGATTTAATTCTGTAATGGTGTTTTACGTCATTTTCAACACATGTAAGTTCTATATGACAGTCGATTTTTTTGTGGTGGAGGCAGACCACCCACCTTTCCTGGGTAGAACCAGAACTGTATACTTCCTCACAAGTCTAGCTCCCAGTGGGATTCGAACCCGCAGCGGTGAGAGGCGAAGGTTTAAAACGCAACGTCGTTAACCATTCGGCCACAGAGACGCCATTAGAAGCAGTAGCATAAATCAGTAATTTATCAGTAATTTATCCTCAGACAGTGTTTGGAAATGATTTTTTATTCCCTTTTGGAAAATGACAGAACAACTACATTTATTCCCTTATCAGCAGATTGCCTTTATTATAAATACAATTAAAATATGCAAATGTAATTAGTAGCAGTGGCAAAATACAGTAGTTCATCTATTCCACAGCAACCATCCAATTTAAGTTGGTCTGCATTTCCTGAATTGTCTATGCATAACATTATACACTTAACCCTTAACCCGCCAAGCACGACTATAATAGCCTTTGCATCCATTGTAAACCCAGATCAGCCTGCGAGTAACTTGCAGGCTGATAAGGGTTTGCAATATCTGGCTGCTGATCAGTCATTTTCCACAAAACACCCCTTTGTCACATAAGTGGAACGGTCTTAATTCAAAGAAAGAACAGTGCATTATATATATGTAGCGGGTTAAGGGTTAACTAAGGACATATTATTAAGCACTTAGCAGGGGTGTCATTAAGAGGCGGGAGGCGGGGATTTCCCCCTTCTACTTTGTCTGATCTACCCAGCTACTATGAACACTTTTACTAGTATTTTATACAAGTATCAATAAAAATACCCGGCTATTCTGCTCTGTGTGCCGCTTACTTATAAAGTTAATGACACCCCTGCTTAGTTGTTGCAATATGGTAGGCTGTGGGTGAATCTAAGAAATAACTTGCAAATGGACGGAAAAGTCTCTTTAACACGCTTTGGAACCCATGCTTAGCATTCTTATAGGAATATTATCACATGTTTATAGTTACACTCCGAGGTTGGTTGTTCCATTATAACCTTACGTGGCCTGGGTAAAATACCAATTTCATTACATTACAGCTAGGGTGGATATTGACGTTGCTGATAGTGAAACAGTGCTCCGAGAAAGGCTGCAGCAGATCATACGTGACCTACAACCGTACATGTAAGAAAACATAATTCTTCTATGGGTAGTGATTTACTGATAAATCGATTGTAACCATCATCAGTTATTTAAGCATTCGATTATGATGATCGATTATGAAAGTCTGTATTCGATCATTAATAAACATGATTACCCAGGAGACAACAGTTAGGAAATACACTTGTGAAATGAAAATGAACATATGCACAAATAAACACATATTAATTAGAATTATTTTGCTGTTTAAAATAACGATGGCATAATAAACAAGACAGGACAGAATACATAAACAGAAATTGTCTAAGTTCAAGGCCTGAAACACAGTTTCCATGCACATGTTATACGTCATACTGACTAATTGATTGTAACTGATGAGCGATTGTAAATTTCAACTGATTGCCCCTCACTATCTATTTTTTTGAATTTGTTCAACTCAACAGTTTGTCTGTTATCATTGTCGAGGCCCATTGTTACATATACTGATAAATAAGTTGAACAAGTAAAATAACTAGCTGCGAGAATCATAGCTCTTATGGTGTACCACACGTGTAAGCATAAAACTCACCAAAGAGAGAAATATTACGCCTGTTTAGGCATTTTTTTGTAATGACTGCATTTTCAGCGGACAAAGTTTTCCTTTCGAAATATCTCGAGCTCTGTCTGTTCTGTCTTTGGAAACTTAGTCCCGCCCAACAACTGACACGCAAGAAAAACAATGTCTAACACAATAACCGGAAACTGACAGGTGTGTGAGTTGGGCAGGGTTACGATTCCAAAAATGTAGTTGTTGCAAAAACTGACTTGATTGGCGTGATATTCTTCTGTTTGCTGTGTTTTAAGCATGCATGTGTGGTATTTAAGGTTTTGTCTATTGGAGATAACTTTGATACTTACTTTGTACAACAAATTTTAAGTGAGAAAGAAGAACACCCTATGTCTTTCATTTAAAAATGTCCACAAGATAAACCAACTACGTGTATATCTGATATCTATTGTAGTTTTATGAGGTGATACTTGCAGTGGGTTTTGAAAATGTATTTATTTTGTATTGTTCTATGTCAGTACCTTCCTGTTTCAGGGACAGTCAGTCGGATTCAGAGTCGGAACACTCCCAGGCTGATGACATCCCCTCTACACAGGCATCCGTTGTTGATCTTCATCTATCACAAGGTAAGATATCATGAATCAAAAAGTGAATGTAAAATTACAACTGCGTCTCCGTGGCCGAATGGTTAACAACCTTGCGTTGTAAACCTTCGCCTCTCACCGCTGCGGGTTCGAATCCCACTGGGAGCTCGACTTGTAAGTGAGGAAGTGTCGATTCTTACGGATGGCGAGAATTGTACAGTACTGGTTCTACCCAGGAAAATGTGTGGTCTGCCTTCACCAAAAAATAAATAAAAAATTGACTGTCATATATAACTTTGCATGTGTTGAAAATGACGTAAAACACCATACAAAAAGAAAATACAACTGAGGCCATCCGTAAAAAATTGTTTGCTGTGCTCTGACCAGAACAATTTGAAGTGAAGTAGATAGTTGCTCTGACACGAACAGTTTGAAGTGAGTAGATTTCAGGTGATCTATTGGGATCACTCTGCGTCCGTCGTCGTCTGTCCGTCGGCGTTGTCGTTAACTTTTTTTCAAACGACTTCTCCTCGGAAACCACTTGGCTAATTTTGCCCAAACTTCACATGAATGATCCTTAGATGAATGCTTTTTAGATTTGTTAAAATTAGGTCAGCGCAACATCCAAGACGGCCGCCATTACTAGATGGCCGCCATTACTATATGGTCGAAACCTTAAAAAATCTTCTCCAGAACCGCTGGACAGATTTCAACAGTTTTTTTTTTAAAATGATCGCCAACGCCTAGACTATCAAGTTTGTTCAAATGAAGTCCCCGGGGTCAAAAATGGCCGTGCCCCGGGGATCCAAAGTTTGTATATTGAGATTTTGCATGTTTTTCATATAGACATATAGGAAAAAACTTTAAAAAATCTTCTTCTCTGAAACCACAAGGCACAGAGCTCTCATGTATTACATGTAGCATCAGCTTATGGTCCTCTACTAAGTTTGTTCAAATGGTGACCCTGGGGTCAAATTTGTCCCCGCCCCGGGGGTCACAGTTTTACATAGACTTATATAGGATTTTTTTTTAAAAAATCTTCTTCTCGGAAACTACAAGAGCCAGAGGTTTGATATTTTGCATTTACTATAAGCTTATGGTCCTTTACCAAGTTTGTTTAAATGGTGACCCTCGGTCACATTTGACCCCGCCCCAAGGGTCACATGTATAGGCATGTATAGGGAAAAACTTAAAAAATCTTCTCTGAAACTGCAAGAGCCAGAGGTTTAATATTTTGCATTTGCTATAAGCTTATGGTCCTCTACCAAGTTTGTTCAAATGGTGACCCAGGGTCATATTTGGCCCCACCCCAGGGGTCACAGTTTTACATAGGCTTGTATAGGGAAAAACTGAAAAAAATCTTCTTCTCTGGAACCACATGGCACACAGCTCTCATGTATTACATGTAGCATCAGCTTATGGTCCTCTACTAAGTTTTTTCAAATGGTGACCCTGGGGTCAAATTTGTCCCCGCCCCGAGGTCATAGTTTTACATAGACTTATATAGGATTTTTATTTTTTAAAAATCTTCTTCTCGGAACTACAAGAGCCAGAGGTTTGATATTTTGCATTTACTATAAGCTTATGGTCCTTTACCAAGTTTGTTCAAATAGTGACCCTGGGGTCAAATTTGGCCCCGCCCCAAGGGTCACATCTTTTACATAGACATGTATAGGGAAAAACTTAAAAAATCTTCTTCTTTGAAACTGCAAGAGCCAGAGTTTTAATATTTTGCATTTGCTATAAGCTTATGGTCCTCTACCAATTTTGTTCAAATGGTGACCCCGGGGTCGCATTTGACCCCGCCCCGGGGGTCACAGTTTTACATAGGCTTGTATAGGGAAAAACTGAATAAAATCTTCTTCTCTGGAACTGCAGGAGCCAGAGATTTAATATTTTGCATTTGCTATAAGCTTATGGTCCTCTACCAAGTTTGTTCAAATGGTGACCCTGGTGTCAATTTGGCCGCGCCCCCGTTGGTCACAGTTTTACATATAGACTTATATAGGACACACAATAAAGTCTTCTTCTCTGGAACTACCAGAGCCATAGGTTTAATATTTTGCATTTACTATACTCTTATGGTCCTTTACCAAGTTTGTTCAAATGGTGACCGTGGGGTCACATTTGGTCCCGCCCCAGGGGTCATGTTTTACAAAGACTTGTATAGGGAAAAAATTAAAAAATCTTCTTCTCTGAAACCACAAAGCTCTCTTATATTACATGTAGCCCTGGGGTCACATTTGGCCCTGCCCAAGGTGTTACACTCTAGCACCTTCATTTTGTATTTTATATTTATCAAACTTTTTCAGTGTCTTAATATCAATTTTGTTATACACAACAGAGCCCACATTTCTTGAATAATCTTAACCAAACTTGCACAGATTGTATATGACCATAAGATTTCGAAGAAGTTTGATAATGTGCCAGTACTCAGTTGATCGATTTAGGGCCATCTTGGCCCTCTTGTTTTTTTTTTAACGAGTCCTCAGACAGTGGTGAAAGAGATTTACAAAACATAATGTCCTATCTGTATTATACATATGATTTGTTTTAATGTCTCATTAATGTTATGTTTTTCAGTTTTAACTAATTTATAATAATATAATAAAAAATAAAATTAACAATATATAACTGATATTGGTGCAATTTGTGGCGCAACTCTTAAAAAATGTAAAAAAATGTAAAAAAATATCCTAAATATTCAAAAAAAGAAAGGTGGGTAGCTGCCTTTTTAGTGGGTATGTCAGAGCACAGCAAACCAGCATTTTTTTAAGGATGGCCTAAATTTAATTACTCTGGACAAAAGGGAGTCCATGTAAATAAGTGGAACATTTCACTGTCTTAATGAAGTTAAGTAAATTGGTTTTATCCTTGTATAATATGTTTGCAGATGAATTTGCTGAGTCCCAGGATACTGTCATGTTGGACTTCGAAGATGAGGGAGAAGCGATTGTGAACCTAGAATCTATTCACCATGTTGTAGCTCATAGTCAGAGTTTCTGTGAATTCAAACCCAGATGTGAGTCACATTTGTCATTTTAGTAATTTCTGTGTTATTTTTAAAGGCCATACAAATTCTTTACAAATATCAACCAGGTATATTTAAAAGAGTGTTAATTTGTTAGTGAATTTATTAAACGAGTTTATAAAAACGAAAAAACTCGTCTAACTTCAGAGTTATGCCCTTGGAATAGTAAATTTTGATGAAATTGATGATGTCCGGACTCTTTAACTTGGGTAATTGTTATCCAACCTTCTCCAAACTTGGTCAAATTGTAATTGGAATTACAACTGTCAACTGTCAACACCAAATGACAACAAATATTTTCATTTAAGCGCTTTATAAACGAAAGTATTTAGGCGTGTAAAGCAGTTATGTGATATTGATGCATTCGGAACATTTTACCGGTTTTCAGACTTTATCGTTGCGTTAACATGGGGCTCGTGTACTGTACAATACCGATTTAATTTTTTTTGTATGCGCGTGCGTCCAATACGGAAATATATTGTACAGTCTCATGGTACAAATGCAGACCGCTCGTTGCACGAGAGAAATAGGTATATAATAAATAATCATACTTCAGTATCAAGCCAGGACAAGTCATTGGTGGACATTTTGGCTGCCCTGGCTGACGACACCTCACCTCCGTCCTCCCAGGATGCAGTAGTGGAGGCGCTGGTACTGGAAGACCATGACAGCGTATTGTCACAGACGTCGCAGCCGCGGGACATTGAGGTGGATAGACAGGAGGAGGCCGAGGCACTGGAGATGTCGCAGAGATTTAGAGAGGAGGGAGATAAGGAACACAGGTATGTGGTCATTGGTGTAAATCCACACTGGATAGAGGTGAAATAAACGACCCAGATCAGCCTGCGAGTAACATAAATGGAATGGTCTTAAAGGGGATGTAATGCCACAGCCAAACGCGCGTTATTATTGAGAGTCTGAAAAACTTGGAAAAAGGTGAAAGAATTACCAAAATCGGATGATAAACAAAAAAGATATGACCATTTCAAGGTTGTTGCAAAGAAAGTCGCTGCAAATTAATGCAAAATCCTTTACAGGCCATTTAAAGCGTTCTTGTCATTACATATACATGTTTTTCATACAGTTGCTGTCATTTTTTTCCTATTAATCAGTAATGTTTCATATTTATAAATATTCCATTTATGGTCATTAGAACTGTGATGTCATAGCTCTCAGAAACGGCTATCCGTTTAAGCAGAATCTTCAAATAATCATATCTTCTTTGTTTATCATCCGATTTTGAAAATTGTTTCACCTTTATACATTTTTTTCAGAACTCCCAATAATAAAGATAGTTTGGCTGTGGCACTAAATTCCCTTTAATTCAAAGAAAGAACAGTCGATTATAAATATGTAGCGGGTTAAGGGTTAACATCTTTCACTAAGTCACTCAGTAAGACTAAGCAGTGATATAAATGTATGGTTTTACCTATTGCAATTTGTTGAAACACATTTTACTTAAGATATTGAATACTTACTATTATACCATTACAATTTTCAAGAATTTGTTCAATGGTTTTTCATTTCATCACTAACATTTGTGCATCATGGGTGGGTCAAATTTTTCTTTTCTGTGTTAAGTGATTTAGATACGACTGTATTTGCTGGAACCCAGCACGTTGTGTATGGCTTGTCCCTAGCTAATTGCTGGAACCCAACACGTTGTGTATGGCTTGTCCCTAGCTAATTGGAGGAACCCAGCCCGTTGTGTATGGCTTGTCCCTAGCTAATTGCTTGAACCCAGCCCGTTGTGTATGGCTTGTCCATAGCTAATTGCTGGAACCCAACACGTTGTGTATGGCTTGTCCCTAGCTAATTGCTGGAACCCAGCACATTGTGTATAGCTTGTCCCTAGCTAATTGCTGGAACCCAGCATGTTGTGTATGGCTTGTCCCTAGCTAATTGCTGGAACCCAGCACGTTATGTATGGCTTGTCCATAGCTAATTGCTGGAACCCAGCCCGTTGTGTATGGCTTGTCCCTAGCTAATTGCTGGAACCCAGCAAGTTGTGTATGGCTTGTCCCTAGCTAATTGCTTGAACCCAGCACGTGTGTGTATGGCTTGTCCCTAGCTAATTGCTGGAACCCAACACGTTGTGTATGGCTTGTCCCTAGCTAATTGGAGGAACCCAGCCCGTTGTGTATGGCTTGTCCCTAGCTAATTGCTTGAACCCAGCCCGTTGTGTATGGCTTGTCCATAGCTAATTGCTGGAACCCAACACGTTGTGTATGGCTTGTCCCTAGCTAATTGCTGGAACCCAGCACATTGTGTATAGCTTGTCCCTAGCTAATTGCTGGAACCCAGCATGTTGTGTATGGCTTGTCCCTAGCTAATTGCTGGAACCCAGCACGTTATGTATGGCTTGTCCATAGCTAATTGCTGGAACCCAGCCTGTTGTGTATGGCTTGTCCCTAGCTAATTGCTGGAACCCAGCACGTTGTGTATGGCTTGTCCATAGCTAATTGTTGGAACCCAGCACGTTGTGTATGGCTTGTCCCTAGCTTATTGCTGGAACCCAGCACGTTGTGTGGCTTGTCCATAGCTAATTGCTGGAACCCAGCACGTTGTGTATGGCTTGTCCCTAGCTAATTGCTGGAACCCAGCACGTTGTGTATGGCGTGTATATAGCTAATTGTTGGAACCCAGCACGTTTTGTATGGCTTGTCCCTAGCTAATTGCTGGAACCCAGCACGTTGTGTATGGCTTGTCCCTAGCTAAGTGCTGGAATCCAGCATGTTGTGTATGGCTTGTCCCTAGCTAATTGCTGGAACCCAGCACATTGTGTATGGCTTGTCCCTAGCTAATTGCTGGAACCCAGCACGTTGTGTATGGCTTGTCCCTAGCTAATTGCTGGAACCCAGCACGTTGTGTATGGCTTGTCCCTAGCTAATTGCCAAAACTGCTAGCGGACAGCTCAACTTAGGAATGCCTTTTGCATTAGGTATAAGCGCGTGCTTCCATCCATCTGTCCGTCTGTGTGTCCTGATTTCATGTTCAGCTACAAGTTCTGTTTATCTTGACTGCTGTGGATATTGCCCAGACCGCATCATTATGTTCTCTTACTGACCTTTTTTTTTTGTTGCCATGACATACTTGCTCCGAGATATAGGTTTGGTTTAAACATATTTTATTTCGAATTAGTGCATAAATACATTTAACAGTATATTAAGTAAAGGACTGGAACGAAAGAAAACTTACAAAGTTCCTCTCCTTGAGATATAGGTCACGTCCGGTTTAGGGTAAATGTGAAAAGTACCGTAAATATATGCCTCTATTACAGTGATGATGAGGGTAATGTAGAGCACTACGATTTGTCTGGTATGGATGACACGTGGGGAGACTCTCAGCTACAGACTGCTGTCACTGCCGCTGATGATGGTGATGATGATGATGATGATGACAGTGATGCTGGAAGTGACATTATACCGCAGTATGATGGACCCATAGACGAAAAAACTCAAGGTGTCTATTTTATGATATACTAATGCATATTAATGTTTGGCATAGTTAACCATTTGATTGCATATACATGGTAAACATTTTTTTTTTAAAATTGCATTTATAGTGTAACGGGCCCAGTAAAGAAAAATCAGTATCTTCAGTGGAGATCCAATACTTGGTTCGCAATAATGAGATGCGAAAGCTCTACCTGACTACCATAACATTACTAGAGATAATAGCATTGCATTTCTAAACCTGTTCTATTTGGATGTGCCAAACTACACAGATGCAACACCACAATGTACATGCTATATTAAGAGCATCAGGCCTGGAATTCGCCGATCGTTTTTCAAACTGTTCTTTAAATATAGACGAGTTCAAGTACTCCAATTTCATTGACAAATATTCCCTTGACCTTCAAAGATAAACAGTCATATATGAAGTTGGTATTTATTAGTAAGTATCATAGTTATACATAGCAGCTTTAAATATTATGAATGTTTATCCTTGAAACTTAAAGGAATATTTGTGATTGAAATTTCCATACTTGGGCTTAAGTCTAATTATATTTTCAAAAATGTTGATGATTCAAGGCCAGAGTCAATCATCAGCTTGCTTTTCATGAAAAACTACCTATGCTGTATAATTTCAATTATTATGATTTCTTCTTTTTATTTCACAGGATATATTTATTTTTAAGCACTCGAATGTGATATGTATGGATGAAGTTTTGAGTGCCTGTTTTGTTTATTTCACAGGAGATTTGAAGCAGCACATCGCGAAACGGATGGGAATGAGAGGTCCTGTTTACAGCATTTCACCAAGGGGAAGTAATCCTAGTCACATGGGTCAGTATGGTATCCATGGTAACATGACACCCCAGTCACAGTACAACCCCCAGTACGGGGTAGACTTCAGGGGCGGTCCCGGACAGATGCCACAGCAACAGTTTTCTTCCCCCGGAGTTCCACAACCGAACTGGGACAGCAGGATGTATCCTTCACAACATGGTGACATGCATGCCAACATGAAGCAGTCTCCTAGCAACATTCACCAGTCATCAAGCAGTGTACACCAGTTGTCTGGCAATATGCCGAGATTACCAGGAAATATGAAGCAGTTGCCACACAACATGTCCCCAGGTCAGATGCAACAGTTAGCAGGCAACATGTCTCCAGGTCAAATGCAGCAGTTGCCAGGCAACATGTCCCCAGGTCAAATGCAGCAGTTGCCAGGCAATATGTCTCCAGGTCATATGCAACAGTTGCCAGGCAACATGTCTCCAGGCAGTTTACACCATTCTCCAGGGAGCATGCAACAATCCCCACCCATGCCGGGTCAGTATGGTAGCCATGGTAACCTGAACTCACAACAAAGGCCACCTTTTTCTGTGCCTGGAAACCCGACTCATTACAGTAGCTACAAAGACACCCAGTACAAGGGGAACCAGTCTGGTCAAGGCATGTCTGGGCACTATACTGAAGAGTCTGCTCTGAGACAGTCTGGATATAGTCGGAACCATAACACCCAGCCAAACTATAGTGAACATGCAATGTACCATTTTCAACGCTCTTCTATTCATCCTGAAGTCGACACTCGTAAAAGTCTTGCAAAGTCACTCGGCCACCCAAACAATGCAGCACTTGGTGCAAACATGTTTGGTGACAGGCCACAACTACCGAGGCTTCCATCCCCTCTACAGACTCCCAGGCATTCTGCTCCTACACAGAAAAAGTCACAGAATCGTCCTGCATTGTCACAAATGGCAAATTCGTCTTACACATCGTCGTCAGAGGGATATATGATGTCCTCACCTGACCCTTCACACTATATCGTCCGACGTCCAGGTGCGGATAGACCACCTGTGAGTCAAATGTCTACTGCAGTATTGAGGCCTTCTGCTGTAACTCGGGAAGGTTTTGGTGTGAATAATCGCGGACACATGGTTCCAGCATCTCCACCAGAAGATATTGATTTGATGTCAGCACAGACGTCTCTGTCAGAACAACGTTATGTGCCGTCCGATCAGGTAAAGTCAGGAATACTCACAGAGGCTGGATATCATGTGAAGAGACCAGGCTCGCAACAAGGGACGGGACAACAGGGGACCGGAGGTATAGTTAGTCCTACACAGATGGGTACCTACAGGAATATAGAGACTCACCCTCTTATATATCCGCCTGTGAGGCAACAAGCGCTATCACAACGACCTCAAGATCTGTATATACCACAAAAACAACATGGGTCACGGCGTATGACATCCCCAGCCATCTCGCCCACGACACAGAACATGTATTGTGTACAGAAACCAAACACATCTCAGCATCTTAGTGCTACAAACTTTGCTCAATCTTATGCTCATGACAGTGCTCAATCTAGTTCATCAACTCAACGTAAATTACCAGATCTTCAGTCGCCAACTGCCGCTATAGAAATTCTGGTGAACTCATTTAATAAGCCAGTCAGTGCTAAACCAGGACATCAGGGTCACAGAACTGATAAATCACCACTAAGTGTTGTAACATCAGAGCACAAGGATATTCCAACCAAACCCCCCGACTCATATATGGGTCCGATCTCCCGGTATTACGCCCAGAAAAAGTTGCTAATGTATGAACAGATCAGTCCCCCAGCAACCCCAGTTGGGGACGTAGATAAAACAACTAAACGGTTGTTATCGCCGAGTCCAAGCAGTAACTTGTCAGACCCACAGATGAGTCCTCTTGAAAAGCTGTTACTAGAACCTTGTACCCCACCACCGCAGTCTAATCCTGAGCTGTCAACACACCAACGAAGCTTGAGCAGAAATTCCTTATTAAGCATATCGCCAGTCAATTCCGAAAAAGCACGGGACAGACAGAAACATTCACCTTTGGAAAATTTGCTTTTAGACTCATCGGCTGACGAAAGTAGAAAGGCACCCAATGTGAAAAGTTCCGGTGGAAGACAGCTGGAAGATTCTGCATCTGATTCTTCTAAACTCTTTGATTTGCTGTCTGCTAAAAGTCAGTCGGATGTTTCCGGTAGCACCGGATCTATTCTAAATGACAGTCAACAAGATCTGTTTGCCGACTCTTTATTAGTCTCTTCGAAAGAGGACAATGTTTCAAATGTTTCACTATTTTCTGGTGGTACTTGTCAGGTACGTAAGGGAGACCAAAATACAAGTGATAGTTTTGCATCTTTGTTAGATGAGAATTTTGAAACACCAGACGCCAGTGACAAGCAGATGGGTCACCAGACTAAGGCAAATATGTCATATGACAGGAGTAGTGGAAATACAAAAGATTCAAAAAAGTCCGACAGTTTTGCTTCATTGTCCAGCTTAGAAAGCTTTGTTGGTAGTGTGAAAAAGGACACAATGGATTATGGGGTGAACTTTGACAAAACTGAAATTGTCAATAAAGGTTTATCGTTGTCCCAGCAGGAGTCATTTCTGTCTCAACTCAACGACCTGGATAATTTTGATACTCAACCATTTCAGCAATTACAACAACAGCATATGCAACAGCAGCAGGAGCAGCATCAGCATCAGAATGACTACAACTTCTCCAACTGGCCCCAGTATGCTCCACCCACCAATCAGATTGCAGTAATAGGGCCTAAAAAACGGGGTAGACCTTCCCTTAAAAAAACTGCCAGTTTGCCTGGTCAACCGGTTGCAGAAAAGAGAAAAAGAGGGCGACCAAGAAAAAATAGCACAAGCCCTGCAGCACAGAGTATTCCATCAGGGACGAAACTGCCTGCCATTGGGCAACAGCTCCAACAGGGAGGCCAGCAGTTCCAGCAGTTTCAGCGTCAAACTTCCTTTTCAAACAACGATCCAATGCAGCAATCATTTATGTCCAATCAGCAGGACTTCCAACAACTTCTTCATGGACATGCAAGCCAAGGGCAGTCACTTCCAGGGCATTCAAGCCAAGGGCAGTCACTCCCAGGCCATTCAAGCCAAGGCCAGTTACTCCCAGGCCATTCAAGCCAAGGGCAGTCACTCCCAGGCCATTCAAGCCAAGGGCAGTCACTCCCAGGCCGTGTAAATCAAGGGCAGTCTCTCCAAGGCCATGTAAATCAAGGGCAGTCACTTCCAGGCCATTCAAATATGGGCCAGATGAATCGAGGTCAAACACGTCCAGGCCAAATGAATCAAAGTCAGGTACCGATAAATCAGGGACAGTTGCTTTCTGGTCAGCTGAACAGAGGACGGTTACAACCTGCAAGGCAAATGGATGAAGGGCAGTCATTTTCAGGCCTAATGGATGAAAGACAGTCATTTTCAGAGCAGATGAATTTAGGGCAATCCCAACTTCCAGGACAGTTGAATCCAAGGCAGTCTCTTCCAGGACAAATGGATGAAGGACAATCATTTTCAGACCAGATGAGTCAACGACAATCCCTACTTTCAGGCCAAATAAATCAAGGGCAGTCTCAACTTCCAGGTCAAATGAATCGAGGGCCATCACAGCTTCCAGGCCAGATGAATCAAGTCATGCCAGATATGAATCAGAGACAGTCACAGTCAAATCAAGGGCAGGCACAAATTTCAAGTCAAATTAATCAAGCCCAGTATTCCACAAGTCAACTACAAGTGCATGATCAACAATTGAACCCAACGCCTTATAGCATATCTGGGCAAAATCTTCATTCGGCAGCAGCCATTCAGCCAGAAAGTCAAGTTGGTCAACAATTTTTCTCGGGTCAGCAGTGTCAGTCAGACCAACAATATCAATCAAATAGTCTGTATGACCAGCAGTTTCCACCTATTTCTCATTATCACCCGCAAAATGAAGGTTACTTCCATCAATCTTCAGACATGCAGCAGGCACAAACTTTACAGCAGGACGAGTCATTCTTCACAAATTACACTAGCGATGTGCAGGATACAATGACTACAATAGACGCATCTCAGCTGTTGCAAGATTCCGAGACGTCGCAGCAACAGCAGTTCTATAAGATGGACAATCACAACGCCAGTGGTACTAGTCGGTCTCAGGTACATCATGGGATGACAAACCAAACAGCTGATAATCGCGCGGAGGAGGGTTTTCGGTTGACTACATTACAAAGTATGGCTCACCAGGATACTTTGGTACAGAGTAAGCTTGCGGTCCGTCCAAAGGACACTTCAAGTATTACCCAGTTGATTCATTATAGAGTCCGTCCACCGCCTAAGCCGTCACCAGCTTACACATACCGGTTCCAGGTTCCCACACCTGTGTATAAGAGATTGAAGTTCTGGAGGAAACGGCAGGATCCTTCTATCGATAGCATTCATTTTGTAAGAATGCATCCGAAAGATGCCAGGAAATACAGCTTGCTTAAAATTGGTCGAGAGGTTGTTCGGTTGAGACAGTTAACTGCTGAAAAAATAGCACAGCTTCAAGAAGATTTAGAAGCTGGGTTAGATGTGAAAGCTATTCCTTCTGCTTTGAGAGTTGTGGAAATGGCAAACATACCTGTTAAAACATCAGTATCTGATTTACTTTTCTGTGATAGATCCACAAGTGACAGTATGGTAGGTACTGCCCAAGTCAACTCTATCCTTGACAACTCCTTAGTAACAGTGCAAGGTCAAGGCAACCCTTTAGGAGCAGAGCAAGGTCAAGGTCAGGATCAGCAGCCTCATCAAGTGCACGAAGGTGGTGATAATCTTAATGGGATAAAAAGGCAGCGAAAAAACTCTGAAGCGAAAGAAAAAAAAGTTAAGAATATGTTCAAGGGTAAAAATATTTCAAATGTACCTCATCTTAAGAAATATAGAGCAGGTTTTTCCTACTTTGGTAAGGGGAATGTTGGAAAAGGTGCAGTTGTGAAAGTGAGACAGAATCATCCAGTGTTAGGCCCTGACTACGAGGATGATGGAGACATTGTTCTCAGAGACGTCAGCTTGACCGAAGCCACCGATGGGACAATAACTCCAATCAAGTCTCGGACACCAGTGGCAGGGAGAAGTCCGGCTCATTGTGGGGCACAAACTGCTGAACTAGAAACTCAAGATAAAGAATTTCTAGACACAAAATTGAAGTCTTTGGAGTATGAACTTGACCTGAATCAGTCGAATAATTCACAAATGTTTCAGGATGATCTCTTTGTTCAGAAGGAAGGTGTGAAGTCGGAGTATGACAGCACAACTGAAGAAGAAGAAACAGATGATAATGAAGATATGGATGATGATAGTGAGGAGAATAGAGATGAGGATGATGAATTAGAAGATAGAGCAATATGTGATAATGACAATATAGACACGGAACCTGACAATTTGAAAGCAAGACTTAAATTAAGTGATAAAGATGAAACCAGTGCTGAAGATTCAAATAAGACTTCAAAAAAAGAAAAACTGGCTGATGAAGTAGATCATATGGGCAATACAGAAAACACAAACAAGTCAGATGAAGTAGATCATATTGGAAGTACAGATGACAGTAAATGTTCAAATGAAAAAAGCAGTAGTGAAAGTAGGTTGGAAGATTATGAAGAAGAAATTGACAAAATGATGATTGACCCTGAAGGTGAATTTAATAGTGAGAATAAATCAGATAAAGTGGTAAAAGTTGAAACTGAAGTCGGTGGTAATAATGACATTTCCAAAGTTGATATCAAAGAGAAAAAGTCAAATCTAAGTGAAGGAATTGATAAGACAAAATCATTGTTGGACAAAATCATCAGCAAAACTACTAATCACCCCATTAAGCAGAGGGTAAATGAAAACAATGAACATGAAAACACTGATAGTTATAATTTTGAAGCAGGAATATCTATGTCAGAGAAGGAGAATATTCATGATACAGTTGATAATTTAATTCATAATATTCATGCCAACAACGTCGGAGTGTTCTTTGGAAAGTTTAAGAGACACTTTGAAGAGAAAGTAGTGAAGCAAAATGCCTCTGCAGTGGAAAAAAATGAAAAAAGTGATGACAATTTTGAATTAAAACGATTGAAATCAGTTTCTGAAAGATTGTGTCGTTCCAGATCAAGCAGCTGTGAGAGCCAAAGGAGTACCTCCAGCAGATCAGAGTCAAGGAGAAACTCATTGGCTAGAAGTGTTGATGATGTTCTTAATCAGAAATCGTTATGTTACTCATTGAGTAATCCGAAAAGACAAGCTAATTCAGATAGTGACAATAAAGCAGAATCAAAACGTCAGAAAACGACATCCTGCTCGACCAACAGCAGTGTTGGCGGCTCTCGTAGAAGTTCACGCTGCTCGTCTGATGAGAATGAATACAAAAAGAAGTCAAAATCGAAAAAGAAAGCTAAGAGGAGATGTTATCGAACAGATTCAGACTCTGATGGAATTCCTGGTGTGGACTATATAGTTACGGGCAAATTTAAAGGTCACAAAGAAATGAAGGTTGTGTTAAACAAAGTGAAACTTGACAATGGCAAAGGCTGTGTAAATGTTAATGAATTCATGAAAAGCTCTGATGAAGGTGACATTGATGGATTTTATAAAAAAATTAAATCTAAATTAAGGAGACGATCACAGAGAGATGAAGATAGACATGTTCAAGAATCCTTCAATTGTGGTACTGGATTTCTTTCAGAGTTTGAGAAGTTCTTACGAGCCAGTCAGCCACCCAAGAAACAGTCAGAAACATGTGATGAGGTCAAAGTTAAGAAAATTCCAGAAAACACTGCAGTTTTCTTAGATAACTGCAAGATAGATGGTAGCGAAATAGCAGACGTGGAGGTTAGACATTTAAAAACTAGCAGTGACAGTGATACAAAAGAAGAAGGTGTGATTAGTGATGAAGAAGCTACTACACAAGAAACTGAAGAATTAGACAGTGATGTTGCTGATGATGAAGGTAGCAGTGCCAAACAAATGATGAAGTGTGACGGCAAACAACCTGATGAAATGGTGCAGCCTGATGTTAGACAATCTGATGGGATGACGCAGCGTGATGGTAGACAACCTGATGGGACGGCGCAGCGTGAAGGTAGACAGTCTGATGGGATGGCGCAGCATGATGGTAGACAACCTGATGGGACAGCGCAGCGTGAAGATAGACAGTCTGATGGGACGGCACAGCATGATGGTAGACAACGAGATGGGACGGCGCAGTGTGATTGCAGACAACCAGATGGGACGATGCAGTGTGATGGCAAACAACCTGATGGGACGACGCAGTGTAAAGGTAAACAACATCATGGGACTGCTCAGCGTGATGGTAGACAACCTGATGAGATGGCGCAGCGTGAAGGTAGACAGTCTGATGGGACGGCACAGCGTGATGGTAGACAACATCATGGGACTGCTCAGCATGATGGTAAACAACCTGATGGGACTGCTCAGCGTGATGTTAAACAGCCTCATGGGACTGCTCAGCGTGATGGTAGACACCATCATGGGACTGCTCAGCGGGATGGTAAACAACATCATGGGACTGCTCAGCGTGATGGTAGACAACATCATGGGACTGCTCAGCGTGATGGTAGACAACATCATGGGACTGCTCAGCGTGATGGTAGACAACCAGATGGGACGGCGCAGCGTGTTGATAGACTACCTGATGGGACGGAGCAGGGTGATGGTAGACAACCTGATGGGACAGCGCAGCGTGATGGCAGAAAACTTGATGGAACAGCACAGCATGATGGCAGACAATCTGATGGAAAAGCACAGCGTGATGGTAGACAACCTTATGAGACTGCGCAGCATTCAGATGGGATGGCGCAGTGTGTCGGTAGACAACCCGATGGGGTGACGGCATCAGCAACACCTCAGGAGGACAATGTAGGTGAGTGCTTGTTTACATGTTTGTGTTACAATGTTCGTGAGTGTAGTTGTCAGTTTAGAAAAAGTAACATGTTCATTTCTACTTCCACAGGGTTAAAAGATTTTTCTAGCTCCAGTGAAGACGAAAGCGACGAACACCGTCAATATAAGAAACAGAAAACTGTTAATACTGACAGGAATAAATCGGATATGAAAAAGAAAAAAGGAAGTACCATACATGATCGAATGGGAAGGGCATTTTGTGGAAAGAAAACTCGTAGGAAACGACCAGGATCGAGACAAAAGTCGAAGC
This sequence comes from Cyrtodaria siliqua, assembly GCA_037043455.1. NCBI lineage: Eukaryota > Metazoa > Mollusca > Bivalvia > Adapedonta > Hiatellidae > Cyrtodaria > Cyrtodaria siliqua. The sequence continues at coordinate 11,726 of JAWPHD010009775.1, read as the reverse complement.
CTTCAAAACTAATGTCGACTTTATCTGTGCTGCATGATGCCACCTTGGAAAAACTTACATATAGTCAGGGTTTTAATGATAAAGATAGTTCAACAAATGAATCCCCTTTAAAAATCAAAGACCTTTCAGACCTTGACAGTCCAATTAAAGCAGTGCCTAGATTGAATTTTGATAGCCCTGTAAAATGTCATTCTAGAATTAATACTGACATTCAGGTGAAAGTTAGACAGAGAATGAAAACCCCTGATTTTGAACTGTACACCGATAAAACCGACGATCACGTAAGTGGCTTTAATGACACAATGTATAAACTTGCATACTACTCCCCGCCATTGTCAGAGGATGGAAGTTCGTCACCACCTCAACCGCTTTCTCCTGAGGAAATAACACAGGTTGAGACGGTAAGTGACTGTGAAAAAGCAGTAGAACCACATAAAGAACAGAAGTTAACACTGGCGGACATCGTTAAGTCGGTGCAAAAGTCGAACAATCCAATGTTGGGTGAACAGTTTTATGAAACTCCGGCTTCAAGTGTAGAAACTGTGAAATCAAAAGAGAATTCTCCAAAATCCGGTTATGATATTGACGGACATAATTTATCAAATACTTCCTCCAAGGACTCTCTTGTGAAAACAGCAATTGCCAAAGTGGCTCCCTTGACATTGAAAGATGTGAAGTCTTATTGCGAAGAGGAGAATGCGTTTAAGACAAAATCACCAAAGGGGCCTAATGATTTGACCTCACCCCCAGATCTTGGGCCACCAATCATTCAGAAATACTCACCTCGGTCTGACAGGATGGAGGACAGTAGTCCCTCTTCACCTCTAACTCAAACCAAGCAATTGTCACATAACGATCCAAAATCTGATCCTGAAAAATCGAGTCCTATTGACTCGGATTTCCCTGAAGTGATCAACCAAGCTGAAGATAACAACAGAAGTGTGCCACCATTTTTGACACCGTGTCAGTCCCCGCGTGTCCCCCTCTCACCACCATGTCAGTCCCCGCGTGTTCCTCCCTCACCAAAAACATCTCATACGCCCCAAGTGACACTTGAAAATGACAGTAAGGGAACAATAACAGGAGGAGGAGGGTATTTCAGTATTCCGATTGATTCAGAAACAAAAGTTAAACCCAGTCGATCACCGGTAGCGGGCAGCACTGGGTCAATAAACGTGATTCACAGTGAACAGTTTAGTGATATAAGTGATGAAAGTGGGGACGAACATCTTGATTGTAGCGCTAATCGGAGTTTATCAAGCAGAAATAAATCTCCCATACTTCCACAACATAATAGTAAAAGTGAATATGTCTCCAATATGGATACTGTGAAAGCTGACAAAGAAAGGAAACTGAAAGACATCAAAGAATTTGAAGAAAGACTGTCTAATTCAGACGAACGCAAAAACAACATGTTTAAAATGTCTCGCAAACATGTTGTTAGGTCTTTAAGTACAAATTCATTACTGGAACAGAAAGAAATCTCAAATTATAATCAGTGGAAAAATCACAGAACGAGTTGTGTTCAGGAAAATACGGCTTTTGATTCGAAAGAAATTCATTCCGGACATATTGACCGAAACATGTGCAAAGTGTCAACATTAACTGACAATACAAGTAACTTGAGGCAAAACAAATTTGAAACAATGGGAGATACAGATGTAATAAAATCTAAAATAGATGGCACAAAATTAGATAGTTCAGCATGTATGGTGAATGCAAATGGAAAAGTAAATTTGCATGATCAGTTTATGAAAACACAGGGCTTGGTGGGTCTCGATCTGAGTAAAAATAGGAACATTTTGTCACAGGAGGATTTTAATTGCAGCAGAAACGTGGATCAAAACTTCAGAAATGGAATAACATTTACAGACCCAAGAAATTTGATAAATTTTTCTATGAGCTCTTCATTTCCGTTTGCGCAGCAGAATTCTGTATCGAGTGTTAATAGTCTAATGTCGCAGAGAACTTACTTTGATAACTTCAGTTTATCACATGGAAAAAGTGCAAAACAATTTGTCAGAGGGGCCAACAGTGGGGACTTGTTTGAGTCATTTTCAGGACTGAGTTACAATAGCAGTCATGATAATCGGACGCAGCGTTCTTACAACAGATCTCTGTCCGACTCGTATATAAAGCCAGAATACAGTATTGTGAGGAATAGCAAGCTCAACGATTCTATCATAAGAAATGTCACAAATCGCAGGAGCGCTAAAGAAAAAAGAAAAAGGGATCCAACAATGCAACTGAATAACCATATACCTATGACTGAGTTTGGAACAGGAGAGGGTAAATCAAAAACAAATGTCCGAAAATCAAATCAGGGTCAGTGTTCAAGGTCAAAATCTCAAAATAGTTCAGGTTCAGGCAGCTCGGGTCCAAATGAAGGTCAAGGAGACAATTCAGACAATCATCACACGCCCAGAGGTCAAGGTCATACACAATCTGGCAACCTTGGTTACATAGGCGGTTGCCAGGTGATAACACCACTGACTGCACCTCCAACACGAGAGAGTATTCACCAGTCGGCCAATCAGTACGGTCTACCCTCGGTTCAGGTGACTGGTGCATTCTTCAGTAACCATGGCGATGCCTCGGATAAACCCAGGTATATAGTGTGGGCATGAGCATCATCATTTCATTATAGGCAATTGTCACGGTGCTTTATAGTAGTCATTCACTGCTTGTTTTTATTTCTTCACTGCTTGCATGCTTCTATACTCTTGTTTTCATTTATATATATGTGTGTATATAACCAGCTGTTGTAGTCGTTACGGAGAGTATATTCACAATTTTAATTTTCTGATTTATTCTTATTCAAATTTTCATTATTCTAAGCATTTTCGTGTCTAATGTTAGACTGAGTACAGGGCTTTTCAAAAAAAACTCAAGTCCCACTGCCGCAGTCAATATAAACAAGGCACAGAGAAGATTATTTAAAGTTTTTTCCTATATAAAACATGAAAAACATGCAAAATCTCAATATACAAACTTTAGACCCCCGGGGCACGGCCATTTTTGACCCCGGGGGACTTCATTTGAACAAACTTGATAGTCTATGCGTTGGTATTATACCACTGCAAAGTTGCACATATGCAAGAAAACCAGAGGAGTTTCAAATCTGGAGCGTTTTCATTTGGTGAAACCTGTGGGTAACGCAGAGATGCCAACACTGTTTGGATGCAATCTGTAGTCATTGGTTAACTCAAGTTTGCTCATTTGAAGTTTCTGGGGTCAAAGATGGCTGCAACCCCTGGATCCAAAGTTTGTATGTAGAGATTTTGCATGTTTTTACATAGACTTACATAAGGAAAGACTTAAAAACATCTTCAATCAGCATTAATTTTGCCAGAGGACAATTTTTTCATCATTGCAACTGGCTTACGGAACGTCGATGGTTTTACCCAGGTGCCCACCCGTGCACGAAAATTGCACGGAGGGGCACCTGGGGTCTTCCTCCACCAGTGGAAGCTGGAAAGTCGCCATATGACCTTAGCTGTTGGTGCGACTATAAAACCCAATTCAATTCAATTCATCATTGCAAAGATACTCAGGTGATCGATTCAGGGCCATTTTGGCCCTCTTGTTTCTAAAACCAGGAATAAATTTCAAGCCCAGTTTGTTAAATGTAATGTCAAAACAACATGCCTTCACAATGTTCTTGGGGAAATCCTGGTATTCGACTAAAGCTTGTTGTGAAATAATGAAACGGTATATTTAAAGTTATTATTATTTTTGAAAATCTTGTGATCCATAACACAGGTTCAACTGATTTGTATCCATAGGAGCATAGAACATTAATGATATAACGCCGAAAACCATTGAATTTATTGATTTTCCTCTCTCGGCTTACCGACCTCTTTTTAAAAAAATGATTGGGATATTATTCTGTTATTATCCCTAAGAATATTCAGTCTATCAGATTGCGGCAGTAATCGGTTTCCTGTATAGAACTTACTAAAATAACAACAGGGGACCAGCTCATTAATGAGAAAACATTAATTTTGTATTAAGTTTAATATCAGTTATCAAGCATGCACAGCTGCTGTGAATTAAAGGAAAAAGGCGGTAATATTAAATCATAGTACAATTTAACGTCGTCATCGTAGTTTATGGAATATGGAAATGATGTTTTTTGTGAATTTTAGTTGAATGTAATGGAACAAAATTTAATGATGACTAATGTTGCTTCAACTTCTAGAATTTTCTTTTTAATTATGTTTGAAGACATTGATAATCTGACATCATAAAATATGAGATTATAAGAATCTTTCATGGGTATCCGGTGAAGATAGGGAATTCCAACCCGAGGTATAAGTGTTTTTAAAACACTTATACCTCGGGTTGGAATTCCCTATCTGAACCGAAGACCCATGATAGATTATTTTTCTTGCATATCAGAGACATGTTGTGCGTTGACGCCGCCAGCTACTAACGTTTTGCATGTTTTCCTGCATACCGGATGTTGGGGTGAGATGGAAATATCTAGCCCCGGTAAAATGGCGGATATCCTTGTATGCAAGAAAAACTTGTCGGCAGATAACTTCATACCTCAGAGATGAAAAGTTTGCTGATCTTTCTGCAGATAACATAACTTTAGACCTCATAGACTTTGCTGATCTTCTTTGATCAGTTTACTGGTTTGTTAAACAAACAAAAACATTACATTTTATGGTACATGGCTAGGTATGACATTCATGAGAACCACCTAGGGCTTTTCCAGGTATTTTGGGAAAAAGGACCCTTGCAAATTGGAAATTTCTACCGTAAAAACGACCAAGTTGGGAATTTTTTCATCGATAAAATGGCCAATTACGAATTGTTTATGTCAACATTTTGTAAGTTAGGACGAGGTAAAAGCCTAAAAGGTATTATTAGGAACACTATTACATTGCTAACATACCACTGATATTGATTAGTATGTAACATCAGGGATGTGTCAGTACAACATACATGTAAAAAAACAATTTCTTTTTAAAAAATATTGAATGGGATTTTTTTCATTAATTGGGGAAAAAAAGACACTATTTTGCATTGTGAAGGAGTCCATTTTTCGGCCCCGTTCATATCAGTAAAAATATGGAGTTAGCTGCACCATGCAGTCTAAAATTTGAATTCCCCATATATTTTGAATAATTTTTTAAACAGTTTTGCTATTTTACTTCAATATTGCTTAGGAAAATGCGTGTTTAAAGTTGGACACATTTATGTTTTTTGTTGTTTTTTCACTGGTTTCATGTGCAAAAGGAATGATATATCAATGTTTGTTTAAACATTTCAAGTTTTAACAGGAAAGACAGTATTAACAACTAATATATATATTTTTTTTAAAAATGTGAATTTACTCAATGCTATTTTATAGATATAAGACCCAGATATTATGTCAAGACCCTGTAAAGCCGTGGTAACCCTTTCCAGAAATGTGATTAAATTTTCATTATAATTATGTAATTGTAATAGTCGATGCAATTCAATTGAATTTTTTTTAGTAATGAAAATTTACATGTATGTTGATACGTTTTATGTATATCCTTTCTTCACATTTCTAGTAGTGTTACCTTGGAAATATAGGGCTGACCTTGACCTTGTACATGGGTTGTGTGTTTAATGGTGTATAAGTTCTTGTTCTGATCTACCTCTAAGTGTTTATATAACTTCACATTTCTTGTAGTGTTACCTTGGAATTACACGACTGACCTTGACCTTGTACATGGGTTGTGTGTATAATGGTGTATTAAGTTCTTGGTTTGATCTACCTCTCAGTGTTTATAAGACAATGGAGATGTTTGTTTTGGTCATCAATGTAATTTAACCCTTAACCTGCTACATATATATAATGGACTGTTCTTTCTTTGAATTAAGACCATTCAATTTATGTGACAAATGGGTGTTTTGGGGAAAATGAATGATCAGCAGCCAGACATTGTAAACCTTGATCAGCCTGTAAGTTACACACGCAGGCTGATCTGGGTTTACAATGGACGCAAAGGCTATTATAGTCATGCTTAGTGGGTTAAAGGTTAATGTAAATCTTAGTTGCTTTTACGGAAGATTGTAAACTTGGGCTCCGAAGTTTTGATTTCGTATTTCTTTTTGTCACAACAAACAAGCTGTACTAAAACTGTGTGGTTTACTTAATTCCTTATTAATTAACAATTGGTTCCACTTGCTCTTTAGTTGTAATCTTGCAATATTTTATTTATTTATTCTTAAATTATATTGTTAATGTAGGCCATTTATTCAAAGTGTTTTTATAGTTAATACTATTTAAGAATTGCACAGTTATTGGAGAGTCTATTATTAATAGTCTTGTAGTCCTAAGATTTTCCATATTGACTTTACTTTGTTACGAAAACTAAGCACAGCATATTCTTGGTGGTTGATGCAATTTGCTTATCTGTTCAGGATGTGACATTTCCCAAGCTGAAGTTCTTGCAAAACACTGAATATACTGTAGATATATGTATTATTGATTCAAAAACTTCTGGAGAGTATATCACATCCGTGCAGATCCCTCTATGAAACAAGACGTGCAAACGGGCAATCTGCAACGTCAGCGAGATGTGCTCCGTACTCTCCAGACCACGTTTCTTTATTAATGATATATCTATTATGTACCATTGGCCGAACAATGGCCGAAAACAATTACAGCAAAAAAAGGTACTAGTGACTTTTCATAGATATGTTTGTGTGGCAAACTATGGCCAGTTTTTACTATTCAATAATAAATTATTTTTATACTGATATTAATAATTATATATATGTACGTTAACATCATAATCGGAAACATTATAATATAAGTGGGCAAAACTACTGAATGTGAGGCACCTTATGTGGCGTAGGAGCATTTTCAATATTGTCAAGTCCATCGGAACTTTTGAAAATTATTGGGGGGCAGCTTCCTAAAAATATATTGCAAATGACGCAAAACAATGTTTAATCGTAAATGAAAATGGCCGAAAAAAAGTCTTACTTTTACTGATTTAAAGGGACACAGCAATCATGACATATTTATCAAACATTAAAATTAACAAACTATGATTCCAGTATCATTTTGACTTTTCTGCTCGAATATAATTAAATGAAGGGAATAAAGGTTTGAGTTTTCAAGTTTTCTTTGTTTTCTACGGTAGGGTTGAATATAATTTGTGCAATATAATCCACAATTAGTAATAGCTAAAAGAAATGCATTGGAATATTTAAAACATATTAATAATGATGTACACATACGTGTGATGCAGAAAAACGAACAGGACATCGTGAGTTTTAAAAAGTTGAGATTGCCGTATGTCCCTTTAAGTACAAATTTAAAGAAGGGTGTGGGCCTGCTGTGCTCCTACGCCCAGTCGTTTGTGGTACACAATATGCTGCCACACTGCCACGGTATCATGACTGCATGTGGGTTTGTCTGTCTGTTGTAGGGAGGGAGGTGCTCAGGTGTTCAAGGTTCCGTCCACGCTGGTGAGATCCTTCCCATAATGCATCGAGCATACACACAGTGTATGATGCTTTTGATCAATCAGTGACGACTAAAAGAAATTAATTTAATAAATTAAGAAATTGATTTAATAATAGTCCAAAATACAAATTAATACAAAAAAAATAAGAAGACTATTTCATTGTTTGAATATTTAGGATTTGCCAAAAGCCTTATAACCCCATTATGTAAATGCAGTGTTGTATACTTTGGGTTCAAAAGCATCTTACAATGTGTACATGTGCGTATTTTCAAGCATTACTGTTAATGTAATAGTGACCATTAAAAGTCAGCTGATTTTCATGTAAAATGTTTCATGTCGCCAGCAATGCTTAGCATGACTGGCAATTAGGGATCACCTTGGCCACTGTCTTGTCACCTTGGAAGTCGTCTTGTCATCTTGACCATCGTCTTGTACAGTGATTGTCATCTTGTCAGCTTGACTGTTGTATTTTTACATTAACCGTCGTCTTGTAATGTGTCTTGTAATGTTTACTGTCATCTTCTCACGTTGATATGACGCCCGTGTGGTTCCGAGAGGGTGGGTGGGGTTTGGTTCCAGGGCAAAGAATAGGGCCACTGCAGATCCCGTTGGAGGGGTAGACAGAGGGTAGAATCCCTCTCCCCCCCCCCCCCCCCCCCCCCCCCCCCCCCCCCCCCCCCCCCCCCCCCCCCCCCCCCCCCCTCATCATGACCCCTGCAACCCCTACATTGTTTCAGGTGCTATCTCGCTCAAATCACTAGAGCAGTGGCAGAAAAAAATAAACGTGGCTCCAGCGTAAATGGAGTGTCTACAATAGAATGGAGTGTCTACAATAGAATTTGCAGCAACTCTGCAGTTCTGCAGGTGAGAAGGTTCTAGGCCCATTCTCCATATTTTATCTTGATGTACATGGAGGATGAGCCTGGCATGTTAGGCGCCATATAACCTTTCATGTGTTGGTGCGCCTTAAAAACCCCAATTCAATTCGTCATGTCTCCTTTTCCGTTTTTATTGTAGCGTTTCACTGTTTTAATTAAATATGGTCCAAAAAACAGTAATTTGCAGGAAAGTAATTTTGTAAGAAACGCAAAAAAAAAAAACACACAAAAAAACTCTAAGTTTTGGAAATTAAAACAGGTGTACCAAATTAAAATTACGTTTAAGGTTAGTCCTGACAGCAGGGACCGTCTAAACAATAGTTGAGGGACCACAAGTTCAGTGAACACTCACTTTGGTGTATAGACATGGTGACTCAATCATTGTTTAATAGAAGTTGGTAAAAGGTTTTCTATCAAATAATATTTACATTGACAGTACTTGCTTCCATGGCTTTTACATTTATTATTTGCTTGCTTTATAAAAATTGGTCATGTTTTTTACTGAATTTTTGTTAAATAAATAAATTTATAAATGTCTTATTTTACTGCATTTCTGAGTGTATGTTCATTTTAAAATGCATCGGTAAAACCATTTATTTTTTTAAAGTTTATTAACAATTTAAAAAATTGAATTAAACTCTCTGAAACATTTAGAATATGCCGCCAATACTTTCTTTTGATTACAAATTCATTAAACTTATTTATTTAACACCAAACAGCATGTTTTTTGTTTTTTTACTCCTAAAATATTTATTTTCCTTTTATTTAGGTGAAAGACTTGGACGACTTTAACACATCATCAGTATCATTATCATCATCATCATCATCATCATCATCATTATCAACTGTCACTGGTTTGAAGAACTGGAGAAGTATTATTTGTACAGACAACCCATTATTATCATCCCAATGTAACACAGACACTATTCAAGATAAACTCGATAAGGAACCTGCACTCAAGTATGCACTGACGGGAGATCGTGCAGTGATTATCTCCCCTTGCTTGGGACCTCCGTCACGGACAAAAGTTGAAAAGTGGTGCAAGGGGAGAAAACTGTATAAGGATCTAAAAAATAAAGCTCTTCAGAAAGAAGGGCAGAAACAGAATGTTGAAACTGATAAAACTAGAGAAAATGAAATGAAAACTGTTAATCCTGACAAATTAAGACTGAATCTATTCACCGGCAGACGACAAGCAACCAACGATACTAATAATAGAACTGATACGGATGACCGTATTAACCGAGCAGAAGGAAATGATTCCGAAACCGTGACTCAACAAGATGTGGGCACAATGGAGACTGAAGAGAGAGGTGAACTTATGGGCGATTCACCGGCAGGGAATATCGGTACACAGTTAGGGGGTGTCGACGATAGAAGTTTGCTTCACAGTACGCCTCTTGCGCGGCGAGCATCCACGGATCTGTTTGAACCACACTGTACACCAATCACGGGGGAGGACACGGAGACATCTGTGGTCAAGGATCAGGATCCGCCGTCGTTCGTCACACCCAGGAGGATAAGACCAGCGCGGCGACTCTCCGTAAACACAGAATCTAAGCTGAGAAGGGCAATCCTCAGCAGTCAAGTGAAGGTAATCCTGGCTTTGTTTACCTTACTAAACCGTATATAGAGTTTAATTAACATTGTTGAAGTGATACGGGAAATAATTCCCGAGTGAGAAAGATTCTTGCGATATAGAAACGAGTGCGTTTTCCGCACGAGTTTCTATATCGCAAGAATATTTCTAACGAGTGAATTATTTTCCGTATCACGACAAAAATGTTGAACTATATAATATATATTCCGTGATAAATTTCTTTCTAGTCGTCTTTTGACAAGTATTCCTTCTTCTGTCACTCCTTTGGCGACAGCGCGGAGTAATATCATGACGTAATATCGTGATGTCTGTCGTTTAGTTCATAACATTTGGCTACTGTGCTATCTTGCACACTAGGCGAGATAGCACAGTAGAGGAAGGGGTATGTTATAGGTTTTCCTCGAACTGGGAAATTTCTATAATTCATCACAGAATATATAATATAAATGTTTCCCTACAGTCACATTACACAAGTTTCTATTCCAATACATTACAAGGTATCTGAGATGAATATTATATACTTCAACAGTCATTTGATTACTCCTAGGGCATTATTTCATTCATCTTTAAGGATTAGCGTGTATGATACAGCCATTTAATGGGTTGTATTAATCACATAATGGGTTGATTAATCGTTTTATTGAAAATTTGGTAAAATGGTCATCTTGTTAATCATTTTAATACAAACTCAACATATCTGATGGTGTAAACACAGTCACATTCGGATAAATAATAAATATTTTTTCCTTTAAATATGAAAAGTACACTTTATTAAGGCTGACTGTAAGTTGAATTTATTGTATTTCTTGTTTATTAATTGAAATGTTTAAATGTTGTATACATGAATAATGACGAAACTTGCGTTAACAGCAGCAGTTCTGTACTCCGTCATCACACAAGGCAGATGTGTCGCAGATTGAGGGACCCACACCAAAAAACTCATTTGGCTTTAAAGTCAGTCAGCAGAACTTCCAGGACGCCAAAGCCTTACATGAGGTTAGAATGTTTTTGATTTAATTTTCTTTAAAATCAGATGGTTACCTAGAATAAAGTAATTTATGTGTTTGATCTTCCTAGAACTTTCTCTTCTCTCACCGCTGCGGGTTTGAATCCCAATGGGAGCTTGACTTGTCAAGTCAGAAAGTGTTGATTCTTCTTATATGGCCTAACATGTGCTAAAAATGACGTAAAACACCATTCAAACAAACTAAATCAGTTTCCTAATCAATTCCTTTTGAAATATCAAACACATCTGTGAGGCATTACTGTTTCACAAAAACTGCCTCTAGTTCAACTCTTACGGAATATATGTACTCATAAATTGGGTATTTCAGTACCAGTATCTGACCATCCTCAGTGTGGAGGTTCACGCTGAGACACGTGGAGACCTATGCCCAGATCCAGAGTTTGACGTGATACAGGCCATCTTCTACTCCATCTTTAACGACGTACCGGCTGACCTGGGAACCAGAAATGAGACGGGAGTCTTCATTATAGATCCGGCATCAGCCAATCAAAATCAAACTGACAAATCATCGACTGTAAGAAAGACAATGGACAACCCCAAGCCTGGTCCATCAACATCACAAGGAACTTCAAAAAGGAAAAACTCACAGAATACATTGCTACAGAAGTCGGGGACTCTCGGCCTGTCTGTCATTTATGTGAAAGATGAACTTGATTTACTGCAACAGTTCAAACAGTTTATTCTCAGGTGAGGTTTTATATTTGTTTTCTGAATTAAAAGTTTATATTTGTTTTTTGAATAAAAATTGTATAAAATAAAAC